>VUQG01006936.1:2900-20858 GCA_015106755.1 Etia nguti | reverse complement strand
ATTTTTCTTTTTTCGGCTGTTTTTTTTCTTTTTTTTTTTTCTTCTCTTTTTTAGACCTTTCTTTGTCTAAATCTGTAGGAAGAGAATACACACAATTATGTTAGCACTGCTGCCATCTCTCATATCTCTGTTCCTTTCTGACACAATCCCGTTCTGAGTGCATCCCATGCATTTCTAAGATCCTGTCTCGGTGCTTGAGGTGTGAAGAAACATATTTGAATTTGACTTTAAAGAGAATATCCCCTAGAAATGTTTTCCAGTTCTATAGAAACAGATGTCAAAAACTTACATTCAATGAGTATCTGATGGATTGACTGTTTTGTATATATTTATTTTTTATATATATATATGGTGGCTTTTTATACGCTTTCAAATGTTTTGATAAAGGTATGGCTAGCCCCTTGTTTTTTTATTGTCAATGGTTATCCAGCAATAAAAAGTACCAAAAAAAGGGATTTTTTTTCTAAGGTCGATAAGCTTTCAAAATGGAATAATGTGTTCAGAAAAAGACAGCTTATTTATAAAAAAAAATACTTTTACACAGAAGACACATTGGATTTTGTAATTATGTTGGTAAAGTTCATTTTGTGTCCTCTTTTAATGCCAATATGTTTGGAAATGCAACCACTTTAAAACATTTCCTTCCATTCTGTACTTCAAAGTAGCGGCAAAAGCCATCTGTGTGCTTCACTCTGCCCAGATTTAAGAAGAAACGGAAAACATGAGCAGCAATTGGGCCCATTTACCACAGGTACTGTAGTCCAAGCACAACCACCAAACCCTCACAATCACATAAGGATAACAACATAATCTGAAAAAGCCTCACAAAGTGCTTTTGCAGTGCTACATGTTACTGTATTTTGGGGTTTTATCTGTTATTTTATCTTTTTTTTTTGTTTTTTTTAATATCTGGAACTCTGTGAAGCTGTGGTCAGACTTTAGTTTTCCACAAAATAACCCAAGGGGAAAGTTAAACTGAATTAAATTGCTTTTCAAAAAAAAGGCTGGTATCATGTGGTCATCATTGTCAACCCTTGTGTTGAGGTGTACACTCAGACTGTTTTTCCTCTTTGTAGACAGTCAGTGACTCCATGTAGTTGTTTGGTGTCTTTTTGTTCTGCTTTTCTTTATAATTGTCTTCTCCCGCTGTAGTTATCTTAACTCATTGTCATTACACTGAGCAGTTCGGGAAGGAATTTTAGAAGGAGGAGGTGGTTGTGGTAGACAAATGGGTCTAACACAGTATAAAAGTTTGATGTACATGTGAAAACCTAAATGGAAATACAGCATATGATTCAAAAACAGAGTTGTACTATTCTCTCAGGAGGTCAATCCCATTGTGTGTGTCCCAAATATGCTTTTACTGTAATAACAGTGTGTTTGCGGTCATTGTCACACTGAAAAATGAGCGGATGCCGATCAGATGCTTTCCTGACGGTATTCAATGATGTATTAAACTCGGACTGTCCTTTAATGCATTCATAACACTATATCTCCAACACCATTGGCAGTCTCAAACCATGACAGGGCCACCGCCGTGTATTACTGATGGCTGTAGATACTTGTTGTACCTCTCTTGTGATCTCCTCCTCTCCTGACCCTGCTCTTTTGACCTCAGCTTGTCCAGTTTCCTTAGATTATTATCATTACTACACACAACACACTATGCCGAGATATGCCAAATTTTTGGCTAATAGATTTTTGGGAATCAACTGAGCGGTGCAAATATGCTGTTTATGCATCTCAAATGGTGCTATCTTTGACCTTTTTCAAGTACAAAAATGGGTACTAGTTATGTGTTTTTTTCTACAGGTTACTAGTAGTAAGGTGCTTTAAAATACTTAATGTTCATTCAGTAGCTTGAGTTAGCTGTCTTTTTTATGCTCAAATATTTATAAGCCAGTGTTAAGTAGCTTAACAAGTGAAATAGACTAGACTGAAAATGAGTGAGGAAACAGTTAACGTCCAAAGGAAAACTTGGAGAAATATTGCTCAAGACCACCTAAAAAAAATACCAGAAAGTGTGGTTGTTAGAGCAAAATGGAACAGAACCAAGGGATCGTTCAAGACTTTTGCACAGTACTGTAGCAACTGTGACGTTGCCCACCGGGTTTGGACACACTTGCCACCATGTTGGTTTTGGGTGGGTTGCTATGCTAACAGCTAACGCTAATTGCAACGCACAGACACACACCTCTTATTATAACTAGTAAATTCTTGGATGGTTCGTACTATCAGCAAGTCATATTAGTCAGAAAATTCACTAAAAAAGCCCCAAAAGTCAAATGGGTCACTTCAGTTATCGAATGAATGGATTAAGTCTATAATAGCAAACACTGACTGGCTTCAGCTGCAGGGGTTGGAACAACACTTGTCAGTCTACAGCATCACTATCCAGCTGGATGGAAAAAAAAAATCACCCCACACAATCATATTGAGGTACGAGTTGACACAAAGCAGAAAAATATCAAAAAAGACAAAAGTTGTTTTTTTGTTTGTTTGTTTTTTACCAGGTTTATGTATAATGCTACAAAGTTGAGCATTTTAACACGTGAGTCTGTGGAGATTGCATTTTTTTTAGCAGGCCTCAAGAAGAGCTGCACTGTTTGCTACTTCTGTTGGCTTTTAGTTTTTAGCTTTGGAGGCTGTACCTTGATCTAACACAAGACTTTCACTCGGGAAACGGAGGTTCATGCCCTCTGTCACACTGAACTGTCGATAATGTTGAATTATTATTCCTAAGACTTTAGAAAAAAAATAGACCGACTCACAATGTTAACATGTTAGACAGCCCTGAATGCTTCTCACAGTTCTTGCTATTTTTTTTCCCCAGGCACAAAGCTATGACATCGCAAAAGCAACTGACCTGTCAGTTGCAAATACTGCCCTTGAGCAATTTTGAATCTGAAGTCTGCAGTCTAGTAGTGCTGAATGGTTGCAACTTTTTGCCTCGGTAGTGCAAGATTGTTAAAAAATGCTGAGCATATGCAGCTTAGGACACATGGGAGTTTATTTACATGCATACATGAGTGCTCTTAAAGATTTGGACGAGGAGAAATATCAAGAAAAACGAATTGAAATGGATAATTTTCCATTCCCAACATGATACAGAAGAACATTGGCTCTTAGAAAAGGTTCCTCTTTATTAGTCTGGGATTGCCTAAACAGCCAGCAAACAACTTTATTTATTTATTTTTTTTTACAGATGATTATATATAAAGAACAATAAATAGCTTCTTTTGATGAAAATAAGTCGTCGTTAAAGCACTGACCTCCCATGGAATGTTGACAGTGGCACAGAAAGCACATTAGGACCGTTAACTGATTTGCTCTGAGGAGGAGTCATTATTTCTGTAGGAACTCCTTATTACTCACTGATTTCATTAACACAGGATTTTTGTTGGTGCATATCGTAACCCATTCCTTTTCCTCTACATAATAATCAACACACATTTACAAAGATTTACAGCACTGCATTGTGGGAGATGGGAGTGCCCATCGGGATATGCTGTTGCCAGGCAACAAGAAGAAGAGATAAAGCTAGTCGTTAGTTTCTAAAACGAGACTTGTGTTGAAAGCGGGGGATTGGGAAGGGAGGGCAGTGTACACATGAGGTAAATCAGGGATCTCACTCAAGCCTACGAATGAAAAAGACTACATTTTACAATGCGGTACAGTACTGAGTGGAAACTGGGGCTGCAATCATTTATTAGTCAGGTTTTTGGGGTACACTTTTAAGGCAACGGGTGTGATGTTGCAAAAGAGGCAGGGTGTTAAAACTTCAAAACATACCTCTGACAAAATATTGCATATGGGAAAAAAAAAACCATTTAAAGTGACCAAACAAGGAAAAGCACCCTTCACCACATTTGGTTTAGCTCCTTTCAGCTCATAGATGCTTTGTGTTGGTGAGAGACCAAAAAAAAGATGTCATATAAAATCTGTTCCTCTTTCACTGCTTGAGCAGGACTGGGATATTTGGATGGCGCTGACACCGACATCCAAAAAGAACATTTGAGATTTCAGACGGATGTGGGTGGCTGTGAGCTGCTGTTGTCATGGTGATGTGGAGGATTAAGATCATGATGTCCCACCAGTCAAAACTTCAGGTTGTCAGTTCTAGGAAGGAGCGGCGGGGGGGGGGCTACACATGCAGTCAATGTACTATTATAGTCACCCCCCAACTCTCGTTCTCGATGTTGCCCGGCTTGAGAAGAGTGGTCTCTCGCCTGTTTTTTTCCTTGCCTCGCTCCCTCTCTCCCAGGTGCTGTGATCTGCTTATTGGGAGACGGGGCCTCTAAACATTGGGTCCTTTGATCGTTCCCGCCTCCTGTAGTCTCGGTGAGGTGTAAGCAGACGCAGCCAGGCACATCGCTGCCTCGCAGAATCCCGGGAGACCCGACGGACCCGACTTACCGGGGCGACCGGCCTCTCCAGGTGTTCCCTGAGGTCCTCTCTCTCCGGGCCTACCTTCCCGAGCCACTCCATCGATACCTGGGGGGCCTGCAGAGTGACAGAGTTTAACATCAAATGGGATTTAATTGATTTTGAAGGGTCAAAAAGATTAACTGCAACAAATTTCATTCCAAGAGTTGGAAACCCCATTCTGGACTTGGATTACATGTGTGTACTGTATGTATGCATATATTTAAGTTGTGTGCATGTGTGCAGACAGAAGTGTGAGTGTGTTTCCCTCTATTTGAATTAGCGTGTGCTGTTGCAAGCCTATTACATTCTCATTCAAGAGCATCTGTTAAATTACTGGAGTTAATGATGCCTTTAAAACGCCTTTCAGCAGGCTCTCCTGTGGAGAGAGCAGTAATGCCAGGTCCTTCAGTTGCTTGCAGTACCTTTCTTCTTCTTCTTATCTATGTTCATGAAAAAACTTTGTGGAAGGACTACTACAGTACCCCAAGAAAAGACTGAGTTGGACTGAGGTAGAAAAGCTAGGTTGAATATAGGCAAAGTGCAATTGAGACACACACTGTGAGTAAATGTTGATGTATATGTGACTTAAATGTCCAATGAAACTTCTCTTCCACTTTAGAGATCAACAAAATCCATGTGGAGGGATGAAGAGACACGTCTGAGCTCATACGCAGGTTCAGGCTTTACTGCATTTGATTGTATTGCTGTGTCACATGCACACTGCTCTTTTTTTTTTTTTTAAAGGCTGTCCAGAATCTTAAAATTTCTTGATTTCACAAGTGACTCCATTGTTAGGCACGTTTATGCAGCAGCTGTGTTGACTTCTGGCCCAGTCACCAGAATATTGCTATTCAAAAATTCTCCATCCCTCTAGCACTCCCACTTGCATCTTAAAATTTGAACATGAGAGTATGCTGTAAACAAGAAGTTTTTTTGTTTTTTTATAAGAAAGTTTTAGGTGCCAATGTCACTAGATTTTGTGGTTCTGCCCCCAGAATGTAGTGACAGGGAGTAGTATGTGATTTGCACAGTTTTTTAGTGGCATTCTACTGAGGCCCAGCCATGACGGAGGTGGAGTTACACAGATTGACAGATCCTGTGACTTCATGTAACTTCCCCCAGCTTAACACAACTTAACTCCTGATAAAAGTGCATTTTTCCTTCCCACTGTCGCCAAGTGCATGTTCATGGGGGTTTGTCTGATTGTCAGTGTTTTCTCTGTATCATTGCAGGGTCTTTACCCTATAATATAAAGTGCCCTGAGCTGACAGTGTTTGTGATTTGGAACTTTATAAAATAAATTGAATCGAATTGAACTAAATTGCATAGGAATATGCACAAATCTTACCTGACAGGTTCATTTAGAAGGCTTCAGGTTTTACCTTGTATTCCTGGAGCTCCTGGTGGTCCTGGGTGAGGTCTACCTGGATCTCCTCTCTCTCCCTTTGGACCTCTTTTTCCTGAGGTAGACGAAAGAACAAAAAGGTGTTTAACGCCTGAGAAGTTAAACTTCAGGATATTTCAATATGCGAAAGTACCAATGTTTAGTTTTACCCTTAAGCCCCGTGTTTCCAATTTGCCCTGGTGCTCCAATAATGCCGGGGATGCCGCGGGCACCAGATAAGCCATGTGGTCCCTGAGGCCCAGGTGCCCCTGGAGGTCCAGGGGGTCCGGGAGGCCCCATTACACCTGCCCCACCAAGCACAGCCCTCTTGGCGCTTACTGCCACTGCCGCTAGCCTCTCTGTCACAGAAGAGAGGGCGTCATCATTATGATTAAATGATCTTTGATGATTGCTCACGAGATTAAAGCAGGTCTAGATGCTCACCCTGCATCATCTTTAGCACAACCTCAACAATATGCTGGTCAGATGCATCACGTCCCTGGAGAGAGGAGGAGAACACTGAGCACTGACCAAACACTGATTGGTTTTCTGTCTGTAAATGTGTTTGTGATTAAGAGTGGAACTGGACTCACTGTTGGTCCCTGAATGCCCGGCATACCGGGTACTCCTCGTTCTCCATTAAGCCCCCTAGGACCGGGCAGCCCTGGTGGTCCCTGGTCTCCTGGTTTGCCAGGATCTCCAGTGGGTCCATTGTGTCCAGTGTCACCCCTAATTCCTTGCTGTGAAGAAAAAAGAGAATTAACCCAGTGAGGCCCAACGTGGCACGAATAATCAGAACTAACTCTTATAATATATACCATAGACTTTGGGTTACAGAGTTAAAGGTCAGGGTTGGCTTATAGAAAGGTGGATATGAGTAGGGAAAGAATGAAGCAAAACAAGTCCATCCAAGCAGTCAGATTTCCACTCGTAACTCTCACCTGTCCTTTGGGCCCAGGTTCGCCAGACAAACCCTGTCACAGCAAAGACAGAAAGTCATTTTCCCCATTCATCATTTCCATCCATCATTTGCGCCTCGGAGACACTCACTGAGCAATAATTCAAGGATGAATATTGTAAATGAACATCTAAAAATGCAGCTTCAAAGACCCAAATGTGCATCATTGCTTCACTGTCATGTAAATAGCTTATTTGCCATCTGGATTATAATGGGGATTTGTATGCAAATTTGAAAAAAAAAAAAACAGACATCCTCTTCTTCTTCTTAACTTTGGTAATGCTTCCAACATTTTCTTGTATATAACTCTCTGCTTTGATGCCTCCAGAACCAAATGTTTAAACCTTTTTTTTTTTTTATCTAAAGCCTAAAAGTTACATTTATTTATTTCCTTTTTCTTTTCAAACTTGGAAACTTTTTGTGGTCCTTATGGCAACAAAAAACCAACAACAACTTTAAAGCAGCTTTAGTCTGTGCTGGAAGAAATCTACACGTTTTTACCTTTTCGCCTTTCTCGCCGGCCAATCCCTCGACTCCGGGGTCACCCTAAAAGCGACAGAGAGGTAGCGAAGAATAAGGGGAACGAAAAAGACTGTGGCTCTTGAAAATATTCTCAAGTACGGAGCCAGTGGTGCAGTTTAAAAGAGGTGCTACTCACAATGCCCCCCTTTGACCCGACTTTTCCTTGGAAGCCCTGGCAGGAGAGACGGAGTAAATGTAAATGTGGACAAATGTAAACTGTATTATCCTCAGAAAACAAGGATTTAGTACTTATTGAAACCAGTGACACCAGAGACCACCAACTAAGAAAGATGTTGCCTCATTTCTAAAACAAGGAACATGATTATGCCTAGATTATCATTTATATTGCTTCACTCATTCAAGGGTTTCACTGTGGGGGGTTCGCTTTGACTTCTATTAGTGAGTAAACACTGCCCCCAATGTGCAGCTTTGTGTAACTGCATTATCACAAAGTCCACAGACCTTGTCTCCCTTTGTTCCACTAAGACCCTGGGCACCAGGCACACCGATGGGCCCTCTCTCTCCTTTGCTTCCCTGTGAGAACAAAACAGAAGCTCTGCTGCATGATGTGTTTGAAGTAAAGAGCGCGTTATGAAGTCTGAAAAAGGCACGGTCCAGCTTACAGGCTTGCCGGCTGCTCCCTGTGGCCCAACTGGTCCTCGCTCCCCTCTGTCGCCCTGCGGACATCAGGTGAGGTGAGTAAGCAGCAGCTGCCGCTGGTGTTTTAATGTGATATTCTGGGTTTGTACCTTAGGTCCAGGGATTCCTTGCATACCAGGCTCACCAGGAATACCGGGCTCACCCTGAGAAAGTGAGAAAGTACAATTATTTACTAGATGCTATAGCTTTTGACTGTTTTCCTAATTTGCTATGTATACCATCCAGAGTAAGCATCTGGCTAGACACCAGGTACTAACCAGATACTTACTCTGGATGGCATTACTTTGGGCTCCAGTAACACCGTGAGGAATATTAGCCAGGATATATCCCTCAGTGTGCATATTAAACACTACAGGAATGTCTCAAAGACTTAAGGGCCCAGATGACCTCTAATTTCCTGTCTCCCTCTGCTCTCTTTCTTTCCCCCTTCCCCCTAACTGGTCACGGCAGATGGTCTTCTGGTTCTGCTGGAGATTTCGTCCTGTTAAATGGGAGTTTTTCCTTCTCTCTATTGCCAAGTGCTTGCTCATAGGGAGTCATCTGATTGTTCTCTATTATCATAGGGTCATTACTATATAAAGTCTGTTGATGCGACTGTTGTTGCGATTTGGTGCTATATAAATAAAACCCTGAAAATCAAATTGAACACAAAGGAAATAAATAATGATATGTTTACCAAAGGTCCAGGAGGCCCAGGCAAGCCGACATGACCTCTAGGTCCAGGTTCCCCCTAGAAAGAAAGGCACACATTACAAGAACACGAAAACCTGTTATGCTCATTTCTAATGCCACATTATTTTTATTCATCGACTAAAGAAAATGTATACGATTCACAGTCCAACAAAGTCCTTATTTAAAATATACTGGGGGGGCGAGGAGTTGAATCTTCTTAGTTCATCCACTGTCTGAAACAAGTTGTTTTAGTTCCCTTTCCCCTCCCTTTACGCATCTCTCAGACAAAAGATTTAAAAAGCAGGTAGCTGGGGCTTCTCTCCTCACAGCCAGAGCTGTGTGTCTAAAATGGCAATGTTAGCAATATCCACTCTCACTGACATACGGAGACGAGAGTGGAAGCGCTGTCTGAAAACTTGGTGTTTAGAGGAGTCTGAAGCCTGAGCTTTTGGCTCACAGGGAATTCATGTACATACCCCGGGCTGCATTATTTGAAACTTGTAGTATGAACATGTAGAAGGCATACCTTTGCTCCAGGTCCACCTTTTGTTCCTGGGCTGCCAGGTAATCCCTGAAGATGGAATAAACAATGCTGAAAACAGTCCTAATCAAAGCTACATATCTGCACATCAGACACGTTTCAGGAAAGCAAGCGGTAAATGCACATGGCTACGTAAGCGTCGGCAGTTGGCAGTAATAATGCAGTTTGCTATAATGATAATGATATAAATAGGCTTGTGGTGTGATTGCTACAGTTGTAGACCTTGCAGTGATTTTGTGTGTGTGTGTGTGAATGGTTGCTGTATCACAGTTTGACATAAAGCAGGCTAAGTTGCAGTGTATGAGTTTTAGGGAGTGTTAGTGTCACTGCAGTGACCACGCAGCATCTCATGCAGTGCACATCTCATGCTCCATTACCCGTTAGTCAGAATGGCGCGCGCACAAACACACACTTATGTCTACCCACTGGTCTGATTGTGATAAATTGCTTGCGGTTGAAGAGAGAATGCTATTTTCAAGGTGCTTTTTATTCTAAAGCAGCATGGGTCACGGGGTCACTGTTAACCTGGATGACTGCCCAGAAAACAAAACACGCCGAAATTTTACACGCCGCTTCAAGCTGGTTTTCCTTGTCTGTGTTCCGGCTTTGTTGAATTCAAGAGAAGAACAGATTGCCCTTCTACGTGGTCTGAGTGACAATGACTGTTTACTGGTGTGCTTACATGTGCTTTTTTTTGCTTTTTTTTTTTTTAGTGGTGTTGTCGAACAGTTCTCGGACAAAACGCGCACGCCCCCGTCGAATGATCACTCACCGCTGCTCCCTGAGGACCAGGAGGACCGGGCATCCCGGCCTGACCGGGGCCACCCTGCATAAATGAGAGCAGAACAAGAATAAATTAATGGTTTTTTTTGTTTTGTTTTTTACCTCCGATTGAAGTTACTCATCATTATCACTGCTGGCACACGCTTACCTTGATTCCAGGAATGCCAGGTGTGCCATCTTTTCCATCAATACCCGGCAGACCCTGAAAAAGCAGGCAGATGAGTCAGTGGACTTCATTTGGCACACCTTCCCAAGCACCTCCACAACTGTGGCCTGAAAAAACAAAAGTGCGTTCGCTCACATTCTCTCCCTTTTTGCCAACTGCACCCTGTGGGCCCTGGATACCTCGGCTGCCCTGCAGAAGATAAACAAATCAGCCTCAGTAGAGCCACGGTGCACATCAGTATCGCTGCCTCCATTCAAGCTCTGAAATAGATTTTTTTTTTTTTCCAAACACACCACTACCTTGGAAAAAAAAAAACTTTAAGGGAAACCACTACAAGAGTCACCCACTTTGTCTCCTTTATCGCCTGGCTCTCCAGGTGGTCCACGAGGTCCTTCCTCACCCTGAAAAGAAAAGAACAGACTCACAGTTGCCTTAGTGCATTCAGTGTGTGAATATACCTCTTTATATGAGTAGCTGAATTTGTATTTGTGTGTCTTTAAGTGTGTGCGTTCTTACAGGTGGCCCAGGAGGTCCTACTGGTCCGCCGATGCCCTTGTAACCACCAGGGCCCTGAGGGAACACAACAAAGTGCCATCAATCTGTTCGGATCAGAGAGGGAGCTAAGTCGCGGTAGCCTACTACTCATTGTGATAAAGGGATAATTAGAGCTTAACTCACTTCTTTAATGGGAGCTACACAGAGAGCCAGGCACTCTTGCTTTGGCACTAAGCCGGGGTGCTAACTTGGCTAACGTGGCTAATGTTAACAGTAAGACGGATGGCTACAGCGGATCATTAACTACAGATGGAGGCACCGTGGACCCAGACAACCCCAACTCATTAGAGAGGGAGAGAGATTTGTGTTAGCATCATTTCCATATGTCCCCATTGCTGGTAATGGATGATGTTTGTAGAGTGGGGGCAAGTCTGGCTGTGCCTCCTTGGTGCTCATCTAAGAATGAGAACAGCCTTGTACTCAGAGAGAGAGAAAGAGGGAGAAAAACAAAAAGCCAATACGCTTTTTTTATGTGACTGCGATAAACTGAGTGTAGTACTCACTGGTTCTCCTTTGGGACCCATCATTCCTGGATAACCACTCAGACCCATGGGACCCTTAGAAGAGAGGCAAACTATGGTAAGACAGACACCCTTGTCCACAAGAAATGGCTATTTGAGATGATACTATGTAGATGATACTATGAAAATTATAAACATTCAATTATCAGCATACCGAAGGTCCTGGGATGCCCTGTTCCCCAGAGATGCCAACTTCTCCCTTGGGGCCCTGATGAAGAACAAAAAAAAGATTAATAATAATCAGTATGTGCTTCGCCCTGTAGCATACGTGCCTGGAAGCAATTGTGAAACCTTCAAAAACATTTAACCAATCCACAGGTTTCATTTAGTTTTGTCTCTATATGTTTGACTTTAGCAAACATTTACTTAAAAATCTCATTGAAACCACTTTCTGATGTTTGCATGTTTGGTGTGTGAGTGGTTTTGGGGCCCATCGATGAACCACAGCCTGCTCACACCATCCTCTGGTGGTCTTTAGCACCTGAAGCAATTCAATCATCGCATAATGGGTTTGCCAAGACTGTTAAAGGGGCGGAAGCGAAGGCTCGAAGGCACTCTTGTGCCGGGATAAGTCCGGATAAGCTTAGCATAAAGACTGAAATCTTGGGAAAACAGGGAATAACAGTCAAAGCGCCAATTGTTACTCCCCGAAAGCACGACTTGTTTTTGCATATCCAGAAGGCCACGGATTAAACAAACATAATCAGGGAGATTTTCGCGTTACTGGGAGGATTTAGGAACTCTAGTGCCCAGCTAGACGCTCAGCTCAACAATAAGCTAAGCTGGCCTAATTGTTTCCCTGCTGAAGTTGCACACTTTTCATCAACACTCAGTTTAGCCTGAGCAGCCTGTTAGCCTACCCTTTGAATGATGCGACCCCTGAACTGGACACTTCAAACCATTTGTTTATGTGCCAATAAAGGCAGATTATTTTTGCTGCGTTTCCAGGATTAGTAATCTTGCTCGCCATCCTCAGCAGGTTCATTAAGTTCTTGGGGTTTTTTTTTTTCGTTCTATAAAGATAAATCTGATTGTCTTACTTCATCTTTGGCATCATGTGGTCATCAGTGATACAGCAAACACTGTCGGTATCCATTTAAACAACTGGTGGGGATGTAAATAGCTGTCATTGTGTTTTAGAAGAAAAGAGAGCAACCTTGAGCCAGGCAGCTCCTTTAAAATACTGGTCGGCCTGGGAGGAGTGGTTGCTTGATGCGTTGAGTGTTTTGAGCATCTAAAGCAAGCACTGCCAGAAAGCTCCTTGTGTGGGAAGATCAGAGGCTAATTCCTGGGGCTTGGCTAGCCGCTCCCTTGGAGCCCACAGTGTGCTCATTAGCTCTGCTTAATACAGCGAGGTGAGAGGCCCGCGCTAACCCTGACTCTCTCATCCAACTCTTCATGTACCTGGCTCCTCACCACCCTTTCATCTGGCTTGCTGCGTGCTGACTCCACAGCCAGGGCCAGGCCTGACTAATCGCAGCCAGATTAATGCCAGTCATGTGCCTCAGGGGGCTTCATTAGAGCTAATCCTTGCCTCCCCTTGGTCCTGTACGGTGGGTGAGTGTGCAAAAGCAACTGTATGGCATGTACACGTATGGGTGTCTGAGTGCACGCGCATATCCTCTCAAGCGGAGATTGCTCACCGGTCTTCCAATGCTGCCAGGATCTCCGAGAGCACCGGCACGTCCTTTGTGTCCCTAGAGGGGCAACAATTAGTCAGGATGGTGTCATAATAATTTGGTAATGCGAAACAATCACTGATGCCTGAAACAGACAGATTACTCACCTTGACTCCCTGCAGTCCCTGCGGGCCTTTAGGTCCTGCTGGGCAGTTGAGAGGACACTGGGAAGAGATAGTGAGAAGGATATGCAGTGTACGGGTTATGAAATGTGAAGTTGTGTCATAATAGATTTGCAAGAGGGGAGGAATCTTAAGATCTTACCTCGAAATCTGCACTACCCTCTTCTCCACCAATAAACTTGCCTGGAGGACCCTAAGCAGACAGACAGATACATGGATGAGCAAAGTCACCCAGTCACAGTTGGCAGACAGTTGCGTCTACCACCCCCCAAGCTGAGCCAGCACTCTCTCCCTCTTTCACTCCATCTATTTCTCCCTCTATTTTTCCCCCTCTCTGTTTATAGATTGAGTTAGAAAGTTAAAGTATCTCTACAGGTGCTGATGTATTTCTGCAACAGCCAGATGAGACAGCCCACTGATCTAATGGGGGTTTATTTACCCTAGGACAGCACTAAAGCTAAACAAATACACTCCCCTGGGCTGGGAACATCACTCTCAATGAAGCTCCCCCCTCCCCTTCTTGGAATCAGAGAGATGCACACAGGAGAGTTCATACACCGCTGGAAAATGACTTAAAAGCATACCTCTTAAAACTGTTTTTGGTGCATCACCACTTAGTGTCTGTTGGGACTTGTTCAAGCAACAGTAATCTCTGGCTGCGATTGGTGTTTTGTTACCATTCGGTGCATTAAAAACACACACACACACACACATTAACCGTGTGCTGGATAGAGCACACATTTAGCATGGCATCAGCAGTATGTCCTTGCCTGTGATCCCATTCAGTCATTTCAGTCAGCAACAATTACACTGATGGAAATGTACGCTTGATTAAGTCCAATGAACTCCCGGTAGCTTATTTATTAAGTTTTTACAGCCGATATCACCAGTCTCAGTGCCTTCATCTATTGTTTACTGTGACATCCTTTCTGTGGATTAACTTTGAGTAAATTCAAGCAGCGCTTTGCTGCTTATGTTTAATGGAATTGGGATGAGTGGCGTTGTGAATGTTTGTCCTCTAGAGCGCTATAAACTGTTCTGCAAGTAAATAATACATTTATAAAATAATTCATGTTCAAACAGGTATTATTTTATATGTTAATGTAACATTTAGCCAAAAAAGGATGTTCTTAAGGATCACTTTTTAAAAATTTTTATTCCATCTGCACTATTGTATTTAGAACCTCACCACACATGCTAAGGAGGCCTAACGGCAGATAGCGTAGCAGCAGGACCAGAGCAGGCATCAATAATAGAGAACGTGACGCTGAATAAGTCAGAAAATAGCATTAAATAGAGGTGCTACTGTAGAAGTAGACGTTAGGCCCAAAGCAGCTTGCAGAAGCAGCACCAACTGTATGCAGGCTGGAGCGGCTTAAATAGCATGCCCTACATCAGACTTGCTAATAGGATGCACAGGTGAACATCAGCTGATGTGGCAGGCATTGACACTAGCGGACATGCTGAGATTGCTGTCTGAAGCAATGCTTCAGTTAACGGTCTTGCTACAATGCCAGTTGTTGCTTATGCTAACTTTCTAGATTTCTAACTGCTTAATGGATCTACAACAACAAGGAAATCTACATATTATGATAAAGTAGTGTATTTTTTTTTAGAACAGGCTTTTCAAAATGTGGTTTCAGGTTTAGCTTGAGGATCTTTGTGACATTGAGTCAGAAAGAAAAATTACAATCCATAAGATTTTTCCTTGATGGACAATTACCGGCTTGCCCGGAGGTCCAGGAAGTCCTGGAGGTCCAGATGGTCCAATGATACCCTAAATGTTTGTGAGGAGAGAAAGAAATTGTGACTAAGAGCTTATGAGAGGTTACAAAGGCCCCATAATAAACTGAAGCTGGAGTTTTGTTACCTTCGGTCCAGTTGGTCCGATCTCACCAGGGAGACCAATTGGCCCCGGAATACCCTGTACAGGACAGTTATGTTAGTGAGCACGACAAACAAAATGATATGTACATATCCCACCAGCCACAAATTATTTCCACACTTTTAAAGAGTTGAAGGCATAACTGCACAATACCAGAGAAGCTACTTACAGCCAGTCCTGGAAGGCCAAGTCCCTGTGTGGACAAAAGTGACAAGGGGTTAAATTACTGTGTAACAAGTGGAACCAATCCATCAGAGTATCAATTCATGTTTCCAAAAGCCAATTAAGAACAAATGCAGGAATTCAGTAATGCATGTGTACAGTGTCAGTGCAGGTTAAATAGTGCTCAGGAACAAAGACACAGAACACAATCAGTCTGTGTTTGCTGTGTCTTTTGCTTGGAATTAATTATAAACAAAGTAATTAAGTAAGTAAGCCTTCTTGGAGGAAGAACAGCCCACAGGGCTGGATCTCCTGTCTGTGGAGCGTAAGACAGCTGGGTGTACAGCACAGCCCCCAGACAGTACGCCTGTTAACGCTAAGTAACGGATTAACTAATAGTGTTGTGCTCAAGCATGACATTGAATGACTCTGGACTTACAAAGATTGTGCGATAGATGGACATCGAGCACCACCTAGTGGCGAAAGACTGTGCTACAGCTACAGCTGATGCTTCATGATCGCTTGTGTGGGATGGATCTAATGACAATATGGAGTGTGATTCCTTTATTAAGGATTGCATATATAGAGATCAGGCTCATGTCAGCTGCAGAAAACTTACGGCACATTTGGATAAACTGAACCCAAAATGGGGCACAGCTGGTCAGGCATTCAAGCATGACCAAAAAGGCACTAAGGAGGTTGCATTAAAATACCAGCTGCGTTCCAATATGTTTGTTAGAGAACTGAGCAGGCTCGAAAAGAATGCCTAATTCAGTCAATCATAACTAATTTCTTAAGTATCCCGAGATCCCTATGAGATAATGTTAGCCAATTAGTCATGCATCATTTTATATTAATATACAATAAGCACATTTACTCAAGCACTGAACTTCAATACAGGCTTACATGAATGTACTTGTATCTTATGAAACTTTTCGGTTTCAATCCCTATCTGATAGTTATGTTCTGTGGGAATTTCCAGATTTCTAACTGCTTACTGGATCTGCAACAACACGATCCGTCTCTCGAATACATGCATAACAGATTAAATATCCAAAAATTACGACTGGAGGTCCCTTGCAGTAAATTGCATGGCTGCCTCATAAAATAACATAAGAGATGAGTTGTTTCCTTTCCATCACTGCGTAGTGTTTCGAATGGTGCCAATCATAATACATAATAAATACTGAGTATCACTTATTCATCACTCAGAGTAACTGAACAGAAAAAAATGAAATTAATGATATATAGGAACCACATGAAAAGCCTTTTGGCTTTGCACATAACTAGTGGCAGTGCGACCTCTGAAGGCTGAAAATCTTTAGTGCCAAAAACTGCAGTTTCTCACACAACCACTTGAGGCTGACCCCAAAAGCAAGCCAACCCTCATGGACTTCCATGTTAAAATATTTCTGTGACATAATCGACAACATAGCCACTGTTGTGGCTGGCCTCGTCGATTCCTCCTCTGCATTTCTGGCTACTTTTTCAACACATTTTCTGAATGACTCAGTGAGAGCATAATAATAATTTCCTCATTATAAGATGATAATGATAGCCTCCATATATGGAATTACAGATGTCAACAAATCCTGAAGGGAGATCGCTAAAATTATTGGAATCAATGTGATGAATCGTAAAAACACTAGGACCACAACAAAGAGCAGGAACCCATGAAGGGAAAAAAATCCCAGAATTTTATTTTTTTCTATGATGGCTGGCACCATAAATAAAACACCAGGATGTGACCACAAGTTAATTAATATATAATGCCCAATGCTGCAAGCTGGCAATGGCCACTTAAGCAGATTATATCTGCTTTACAAAGATTTCCCACAGCAATATAAATAAGCTTCAAGGGGTTAGCTATTCAGTTTCTCTTTGAGTAGCCTGTGTCTTAATATCTGGAATTGGAATTCTGTTTTCCCACAGTGAATTAGAAATGCACCTGTTAACTACACAGAGTCACGAGTCCCTATCTGCTACTCTCTCTTTCCAAAACAAAAGGAGAAATGGTGTCAAAGGATGGGAAAGCCAAAACCTCAAGGTTGTAAAATGCAAAGAAATAAGTGATGCTGTCTGTTTGTTGTGTACAGTTTATGATGCTACATTGTAACTGTAGTTGTCAGAAAACTAGAGTTGACATTTTGTATATTTTAGGTTCTTTTAAAATGAAATAAAAAATGAAAAAATGAATTTACTTACGGGAGGTCCGGGCTCACCAGTTGGACCTGCTTGACCCTGCAAACAGCAGAAATCAGTAACATATCTGTGGTGGTTAACTGTTGTAATATTACACATATAGATGATAATGACAATATCTTTGTGAAATGAAAACAGCCCACCAAGATGAATGAAAGAAAGCTCTTAACAAGACAGCGATTCTCACACTTTCCCCCTGCAAGCAGGAGTTCAACGTCATTCTCAGCATCACAGTGACAAGACAGAGGGGACATTACCCAGAGATTTTGTATTTCTATAAATCTGAGCCTTTCAGAGTATTCCACCAGCAGCACAAACAGGCTTCCCACAGAACAGCAGCACAATTGTGATTTTGTGCTAATAATCTTTTTAGGTTAAGGCTTAGACACTTGCCTTTGGTCCAGGTCTCCCGATAGGACCTCGGTCACCCTTTGCTCCAATCAAACCCTGGAGGCAGACAGAAAGGGATGAAATCGGGCAGATGTCATACGCAGTATATACTGAAAACTGTCACAAATGAAACATAATTAACCTCACAAGAGGGTTAACCTCACATTTGATCAAAGTTGACATGGTCCAGGTAAGTAATTGGGAAACAAACCTGAGACTGAGATTCCAGGGCAGATTACTGGCTAAACCTCTGAGGAATGCCTGGTTGTGTGTGTGTGTGTGTGTGTGTGTGTGTGTGTGTGTGTGTGTGTGTGTGTGTGTGTGTGTT
>VUQG01006934.1:2716-13200 GCA_015106755.1 Etia nguti | reverse complement strand
TGTCTGTCTCCCAAATCCAAACTGGAAGCTGGTTCCACAGAAGAGGGGCCTGAAAACTGAAGGCTCTCCCTCCCATTCTACTTTTACTTAGTTGCTGCTTGCCTTGTAATACCTATGAAGCCAGTAAGGTGTATTTACAACATTGTGCTTTGCTTTGCTTTCATTTGACTTTCCCTGGCTAAATGAAAGAAACAATGAGCAGGGGCCTTTTAGGAAAATTGTGGTTTGGGTCCAAGAGCAACTGGTCTCATTACTGAGATACTTGCATATCTCTAAGACGTGAGAGGCTTTGACTGCAAACAGCAGCGTTTGACACCGTGGTATCATAATAAACTAAATATCAGTATAGATAGTAAGTATAGCTATAGTATAGATAACTATCAGTTTACCATTATGGTTATTATAAAATGTCACCCATAAAAACTCAATGGGAGTCATTCTGTTAAATGAAAGACAGCAACTTAATTGTAATCCTGACTCTCTAGTGCTCCTTTGTGAAACAGCTCTGCACAACTCTTGTGTTGGTAATCAGTCCTCATCCATGAATAAAAGATGCCACATCTGTGTTACTAATTACAGGCAAAGAAGTTAAATGCATGCAGGGAGAATGAGAGGAGGTGTAAGAGAGGGGCCGTTTTCTATTTTGAAAAACAAAAAAATGCTAGTTTCTTGGAAGATATCCCCCTTTTTCTCAAACCTGAAAACACAAAACCCAATTTTTAGAATACATCCACAATACATGCGAGTCTTCTGGCATATCCAGTCTTTTCAAAACTGTTTGAATCAAAAAACAAAAATGGAGAAAACGGTGCCTCACAGTGTTTTCAGCAAACTTACCTTCAGAGAGTAGTCTGTTCATTTGCTACATGTCTGCACCGTGTTGCTCTGGAGAAATCAGAGGTTGACACTGTTGAGTCCGTAAAAAAACTGATGTTCTTCAACAACTGGTCAACAACATTCACCAAAACTGTTGACACTGAGGTCAGCAATGAGAGCCGGTTGCCATTGCGATAACACAGGAATTACATTTCCTCCTCTCTGTGGTGTGACTAGACAGACTCTTTGTCCTGTTTTCTTTGTTGTCATTTCATGAACAAGAACATGGCTCCTCACAGGTGCTTAAAATTCACCCGAAACTACATTCTCATTCCTCTTCCCTCTGTTTTACTGATTCATAATGTGAGGTCAACTTTAAGATTTTACCAGGCTAGTTACTGATTTGTTGATTTTCCAGAGGATACTGAGGATCTGGTTCAGAGATCAGAATTTAGAAATTAAGTGAACTTAAGTGAAAACCAACAACAACTATAGTGTCCTATAAGAACTACTGCAGATGAAATAACATTTCCTGAAACATTAGATCATTTGGCATACTTTAAATCTGTCTAGATGAAGAAACCCCACAAGAATGCGGCTGGCTGATGTAACCTCAGAAACATCAGACTCTACGTGTGGTGCATAAATCTCACCCTACGGCCAACCAAGAAGGAAATCTAGCAACCAATTACCTGTGAGTGGCAAATCTGAAGTTTGATCCCTCAGCACTCCAAATGTCTTAAGTGTTCTTGAGTTTGAGACTGCATCTTTAACGTTTTTCTTCCAAGGCTATATCACAACGCTGAAATGCTGAGGCCCAGAATTTCTCAATCTTTCACTGTATTTAACGTGTAGCATCTGTGCTCCATTGAGCAGCAGGAAAAGGCTACACTTCAAAAAAGACAAGATTAGAATTGCAGTACAAATAAAACTAGAAATGTTAACTTAATTTTGTATTGCTTTCCACTGTGTATATAGAGATATGGAAGATGTATGTTAAGCCTTAAGTCACAGTTTTCATTGTCATAAAGGTAGCTCCCTTTATACTTGGCTAGCTCATCATAGTAATTATGCTAAAAAATGAACTGACAAACTAAAGCGGTTTTCACATCTCCGTTATTAGGCTATGGGGCAGAGTCAGAGCTGAACACAGTGATAACCTGCAATGTTCAGGTGCAAGTTTCAGAGTTCTAATACGAAGCTGTCACATTAGAAAGAAACAGCAGCTCCAAAAGCATACTGAGTGGTGTTATAAATATATTAACATACTTCTTTTAAAGCCTGGGCTAAAGTTGGTAACCGCTTGATACCCACTATTTCTGAGTCGGATTTTAGGTTTTGTCACACCGGCAATTGCAAAGAAAGCCCGGCGCTTTCTTTCCTGGAAATCATGAACATCGGGGAGACTTGGAACAGATATGTGAAAGATTAAGTTTTATTACAGTAGCTACAGCTGCTGTAAGATGACTTGCACATGCACGGCAACAGCATAAACAGTTTACCAGCAGGATGTGTAGAATGGTTATCAGCTGTAGAATTGCTGCCTGAACAAACACAATGCTCACATAAATAGCACTGAAGTGCATCTCTTAATGTCTTTTAGTAATCTATGGCTTACAGATATAGATTTCTCATATACAATCACTTCTGTCATCCCGACTCCATGTTTGTCTGTCAAAAGGTACTACTCAAAAGAACCTATCTTTCTGCTGTAATAGTGTTGCTAGGCCTCAAATCAAAGTCTTTTCAAAAGAAATTTTAAATTAATATGACATTTATACAGCAAACAGATGTAACCTTGCAAAATCCAAAATATCAGCAAAGATCAGATAACTGAGAGAGTATAAAGGAGTCGTGTTGGTGACCTTGTCAGTCATACTCAGAAGTTTTGTAAAGAGAGAAGGTCAAAAAGCAAACTTTTGCCCTCCTTAAAAGGGCTTTATACACTTTCCTTGCCATATAAAACTATAGATAGATAAATCATCAAGTGCTTCTCTTTCATCCTTAACCCCAGAGGGTGTTTCGTTGCTTGAGGCACAGTCTAAACACAAAGCTGAATTTCCAAAAAAATTACAGTCAAAATTCGTTTGATATGATAGAAACTGAGTTTCTGCAACTTTGTCTGCTTTTTCCTCAGATACAGCTGGACTCGCTTGTGTGTGGAGAGGGTGCCTGAAGGTTAGCTCTCACACACACAGAAAACTTACGAAAAGAATGTTTATTTTTTCTGCTGTAGTGCCCTTGAGCGAGGCATTTACCCTTGAAAATGCAGAAGTGAAGCAGGTAGGCTATGTGTTTTGTGAATAGCTTTAAAGGGGCAGGACTGGACTCAAAAGGGTCTTTATGATGTGAAAGGCTTCTGCTGTGGCAGTGAAGCAGGAACTATTTTATGAGGCTATATAAGGCTCGTGTTTATATACGGCCGATTAAACCTTGTAAATCCACATTTTAGGGCTGTGATTTAAAATGTCAGTTCAGCTGTCCACAGCAGAGGGCAGCAGCGTTAAAATATTGATGAGCCTAGCTCACACTATCAAGAGTCATTTCAGTGACTTGATAATCAGCCCTATGTGAATCTATTCCTAAACACCTTTCAAAGTACTACACATATTTAATCTTTCTAATTAAAAACGTCCAAATGAAACCTATTTTGTCCAGCTTGTGCCACTACTTACAAACTCATGTATGCATCAAATCTTCAGTGCACAAATTCCCATTAACTTCTTTAACAAATCAGAATCCATGCATACTGTCATAGATTTAAAGGGGAAATTCAGAAATTCATCCACAAATAGTGATGTAGTTGCTGCAGGATAGCAATCCAGGGAAATGGATTACTGGAGATTCCAAAGTTTAAAAAGATACCAAATCCAGGAACTGTGTAGACTGGCTTGTAAAACAACTAAACTGACACTTTTTCCACAGTGTGAATAAGAAAGATAATCAAAGTAGACAAGTGGGACTGTATTAAATTGTTACAGCCTTCAGAGCCAAGAACTAATACTTTGGAGAAAATTGCTCAGTACAGTTTGGACTTTAAGTGGAATAATTTTCTGTTGTTTATCAAAAATAGGCAAGTGAAAATATTTTTAGATTCATTTAATGTCATTCTCAGTGATAAAGTTACATTTACATTTGATTCCATGTATTATGGAGTCAAATGTTTCCTGCTGTTGTCACATTAGGGAAAACAGACGTCCACGGCAGAGATAATATTAATATTATATATTATTTATATAATAATATAAACTTGTGACTTTGTTGCCCTTAAAATGGTTGCTTCGTAAATAGGAACCAGGTCTGTGATCTGTCGCAGTCACTTCCTGTCGCCAAACAACAGATGGATATAAAATGGTAATAAGGCAGTCAGTCTGCTATCAGTCTGTGAGTGAATGGGGTCAAGTTGGCAATTACATGCAATCTGTTTGTGATAATGCAGTGAATAACTGTAGAAATGTAGCAACACTGTAAATCTGTTGTTGTGTACATAAAAAGAAATTCACACTATAGCTACTTAAATTTAGAGTCACCTGTTGTCACCAGAGACTCGTCAGACAGGTTGTGCTAACGGAAACAGACCGACTCAGATTGTTTGTGTTGGCAGTCTCTTTGTGTATGTTTATAATGTAGACAGCAATCATTTGCTAGCTTTCATCAAAAGATTCTTCACCAAGATGAAGCAATAATTCTGAGTAACTGAAATATAAAAATCAAATATATTAATCATTAAGGAAAAGGTGCTTAGCATAAACAAGATGTATACCAGTCAAGCAAGTTTCATTTGACCAGGTTCCATGAAATGTATCCTTTTACTTATATAACAAGACTACACAGAAAATTTACGTGTGATCAGTTACTTAAAGTCAGCATTTTGGGCATTAATATTTTATTGAGTGTTGGGTCACAGTGTAGTATAAACACACACACATTCATAAAATTTTCCACATATGGTCAAAAGTCATAGGAAATAATTAGTTGTATAAATCCAGTTTTACTGGTTCCTTGTGTATGTATGAGCGATTTTTGTTTTTCCTTGATGAGCAACAATAACAAAAACTGATTCATAGGTGCAGCTGTATTCCTTCCTTATTCCTTTGTCCCTGTTATAATCTGACTCTCCTGTGTATTGTAATATTGTTAATACTGATAAGTTGCACAGTCAGCATTTTTCACAGCTTTCTTACCAGGCTTCAAATAGGCTAGACTGTATTAATATGGTACCTTTGCAGACATACATTCCAATAGGCTTTTAACACTAACCTGCTCCACATTGCTTTCCCTCTCACACAGACTCCTGCCTCTGTTTGCCTGCAGCAGCTGTGTTGTCTTCAGTCTGTATTATGTTGAACCTTTTCATATTTTTACTCATAGTATACTTTAACTTCCTCTTTAAAAACAACCACGTTTAAAAAGGAAGCTAAAAACAACTACACTTATCTGTGTTTGTGATCGGTCATGTTTCCAGTGCCATCCCTATTACAGGAACACGCAGGAGAAACTCTGAGTTAACTTATCGAGCTCAGTCTGACTGAAGATGTTAGGGCAAGTGAATCCAGATAACAGAAAGATAACCTGGGTATTCTGAACTGAGTTTGTAGCACCAGGATGTGGTTTCGTGGTGAAATGACAAATAGCCATAAAAAAGCCTTCTATTTGTGTACATGGACATCACGCTCAGCATAACTATGAACTGAATGTATTTAAAAGAGGAACATTTTGTGTCTGCAGCACTTATGCTCTGGGGACTCTTTGGAGAGAAAATGGAAAAGCGGAAACACTCTTATTTTAACCAAAACTATGGTGGCTCTGAGAGGTCAAACACAACAACATAAGAAAACACCAGCAAATAAATGCTGCAAAAAAGGCTCACAAAACACAACAGGAGTGATTTAGGGGAGACAATAACATGATGTGTAAACAACTGATAGTAAACATATATCAACAGGATTATTATGCAATTAAAAAAATGTAAATGTATCTTGTTCACATCATCTATGAATCCCAACTTCTATTCAGTGCATCTCAGTGCGATCCATCATGCATTTGGGTTTTTGTCACTTGTGCAACTGTTTCGTCATTGCTGTCTCCCCAAAAGAGAGTTTTATTTAACTCCCATTCTGTTTTGTGTGCTTTTGCAGTGTCTCTCTATTTGCTGGTGTTTTCTTATGCTGCAGTGCGTTTGACCTCTCAGGGCCACCGTACAAACCCCAGTGGATTCATGTCCAGGAAAATGACAGATGCTTCATTTGTGTAGAGAAACATGAATAGATTGTACATTGTGACTGCTTCATGGCTATCAAGAGACAGTATTGCAGCTTTATTACTAACAATGCAGGTTTGCTGTAGAATTAAATATATTTATTATAAATAATTGAGCTTTCATTATGTTTCAAGCAAACTATTGTCTTCAGGGCACATTTTATGAGTCATTGTTCTTTCAAGTCATTCAGACTATTCAAATGGAGACAGGCAGTCACTGAGTCATTTTGGTGTCATTGTATGCACCACAGTGAATGTGGAAAAAAGAGCAAAAGAAAGAGAAAGAAAATCATTTCTGAGAAGAGTCAAAGTAAAGACTGCACGGGTTCTCGCTTGATGTTCCTGTGCCCATAACTGCTAATGATTCGATCACATAAACACTGGCCCCAGATCAGATGGTGCAGTTTAAATAGCAGTTAATAGTCCTATCTTTTTATAAAAAAAATATGTGTAATCAGTATACATGTGTGTATGTGTGTGTGTGACAGATGAGACCATCGGGTGGCTGCAGCACCTGTGTTCACACTATAGCTCTGCTGTTAGTACATAACAAATGTGGCCACGTGTGTGTGCCTCTGATCTATGTGCAGTGTGCTCTCTGTTGTTGTGATGTCCTTTGTACTT
The DNA here is from genome assembly GCA_015106755.1 of Etia nguti. NCBI lineage: Eukaryota > Metazoa > Chordata > Actinopteri > Cichliformes > Cichlidae > Etia > Etia nguti. The sequence continues at coordinate 6,501 of VUQG01006934.1, read as the reverse complement.
TTTTCAAAACCCGCTGACATTTGGTTTTGCTGATGCGTTATTGTCGGTGTATAAAAATGAAAAACTGCCACCAAGACTTACAGATGGTGAGATGTGTTTGTCTCTCCCTCCTGCTGTCGCAGGCTGCCGCTCGTGTTTAATCTGGTTTGTCTCCTCGGTGTGAAAGATAAATAGAGATGAATAACCTGGGTCACACCAACACAACACTCCCACCTACTCCTCATCTCGTTTCACTCCTTTCTTTTCTTCAAATTAGCTTCTCTCACACCTTCCTCCTCACACCTCCTTAAGGACTGCAATCATGACATCGTCACCGTTATTCTTACTTTGTTTTTATTTATTGAATTCAGTTACGCCAGTTTTTCCTCTAACGAGATGTAGTGCCAGTAGTTAAGGTTAAACAATATCCATAAAGTCAGAATTTTAACACCTTCCTAATTAGACCTCCATGTCCTCATTTTAAAGTCATGCTATGTTAAAAATTTTTTTTACTCCAACTTAACAAAGGCTAATTTTTTACATTTGACCATCCATTCTGTTGCAATTATCTGCAGGCAGGCAACACCCTGGACAGTTCACCAGTCACACAGCTCACACAGAGACAGAGAACCAATCACACCCATGGGTAATTTAGAATCCCCAGTTATAAACTGGCAGCTTGCACATCTGGAAAGGCTCCATCATTGCAGAAAGGTAAACACAGGCTTTAGAGCAACATATGCTCTCATCCAGACCACATCGTTTTGAAAGAAGGCCTTGCATATTGCAGCAAGATAATGTTAAACCATACACTGCATCTGTTACAACAGCATGGCTCTGAAAGCATTTGGTGCTTTATGAGACCAATAGCGCAACAAAGAAAGTCCCGAACTGTGGAGCAGCTACAATTCTCTATCAGACAACAATGGGACAACTCTTCTCATGTCCAGAGACGTTTACAGGCTGATGATAAAGAAGAAAGGGTACACAGTGATAAACATGACCCCGTCCCAACTTTTATGAGATGTTTTGCTGCCATCAAATTCAATTTTTCATGAAATAGAAAAACGTCTCAGTTCAAACATTTGATATGTTTTCTGTCATCTATTGTGGAAAAAACAGGGGTTTATGCTTTATTTACTTTTTGATGTGATTTACATTTTGCACAGCATTCCAGCTTTTTTGGAACTGGAACAAGCAAGGCTCATCCGTAGGTCTTTCCCCAGGTAAATGCAGCTCTATTTTACACTGCTGCACGGAGGCACTTGCTGTACTGAACTGTTGACTTCCGAATGAGTAGCATTTGGAGGAAGAGAATTAAGCGGATGTGTGGATTTCTTAACATGCTCTACAGGCATCACCATTCAGTGGTAGTGATGCTCAGGCTCGCGTGTCCACCTGTAGGTGGGCTTAACTTGTTCTCCTCACGTGCAGAGGCTTCCTTTGTGCTGTCATTATGAACTGTTGCAATAATGAGTCCAGATCTAATAAGAACTCTGAAATCATGTCATACCACAGGATTTTAAATACTAGTTGTTGTTCTCTAAAATTGGGGAGGAAAGATATTAAATCAAATATAATAATAGGTATCTCGCACTCTTAACAGCTTTGTGTCTGTGTGTTAGCAGTTTTGGAGACTGTGTTCTTCTTGGTGTGTCAGCAGTTAAGCTAATAAAGATTTAGGTTTAGGTTTTTTTCAAGGTCTGTGTCCAGCCAAGCTAAACCAAAGCAAATTGAGTCTGAAAAAAAAGAGTGCTGCTTCAGGTAGAGTTGAGTTTGATTCAGCTGGAAATGAACTGAGCTGCTTTTGTGCTTATCAGCAGAAAGAACCAGCAGTTAACAAAGAATGACAAAAGAAGACAGGAAAGTCATAAGTGTGTGTGAGAAATGGGTTTGGACATGTAAATTAGTTATTAGTTATGAGACCACTTTGTTGTTTTGTAGGCTGACCCCATGTGTTGATGAGGCCTGCCAGATGTTCACTGTATGAACATCTGCCAGCAGGTTAAGGCTCCATCGCAATGGGAGCTTTTTGTCGGTGAGGAAAAGTTGACCGTTTTCTAAAAATTTAACTGATTCCTTTCTACCTTCCACCTCGCCATCATGTGCCGACAATATGTCACATGAATGAGTCACAAGTTTGAAAGTCATCAGTCAAACTAGCAGCAGAATTAGGACCACATGTACACTGGATAAAGGTTTGTTTTGTTCTGTTTAGTAACCAGACTTTGAAAATGCTGAGGACGTTGAGGAGACCAGTGAAATCATTCGCTCCCCCAGAGCTCGGACTTTACCCCGCATTCTCTTCCATAGCTATTCGAGCACCACAGAGGAGCTCACACAGGGTGAAAAAAATTCCTTCTCACTGTGGTTCTTGGAAAAGAGCAAGACCCCAGTGTTAAATGGGCACGTTTGACAGAGCAAAGTGAGGAAGAATTGACCTTTTACTCTTCCACAAACTGCTAAAAGTTTTATGAACACATTCAGAGTTCACAGTGAACAAAAACCTTTCTCTCAGCTATGAGCTGAAATCAACAACTGGCAGAACAGATCTGAGATCCAGGCTCTGAGAAACACAAAGGAAAGTCCCTTCAGTACAAGGCTGTCTATGTGAGGAACACAGTCACAGATGAAGTGCACGCTCAGTGTCAAAAATGGAACTCAGTGGAGACACTCATGATGCTCCCCTGTCTGTCATAATGATCTCAAATAACATTCACACTGTAATTTTTTCAAAATAAATAAATAAGTGCCATTATTATAAGGACCTCCATAACTAAATTTACAACCTTTTATTCAATAGGTTGGAAAGTTGCAATGTTTTTTACATTAGGACACAGGAAATATCATCAGTAATCAAATAGTCAGATCAAAGGACAGTTTTGAAAGTGAGCTGGCAGTGACTCATCTGAATCTTGTGTATTCAGTAGTCTCTTTTTGTGGAGTTTGCATGTTCTCCCTGTGATACTGGCTTTCCTCACACAGTTCAAGACATACACCTTGGCTGGAAACTCTTTAAAAATGCATTTTTCCAAATCATTTGTTTTACTGATGGTAAATAAAGTGAATGAACTAAACCTAATCAACCACTAGATGGTGACAAACACTGTGATTGTACACATCTGTACACTGGTCTGTGCCCACATCGGACACAGATGTGCTGGATTTCTAACTGTAGATGTTTTAATGAACACCTTTCTGGAGAAACAAACACTGAACCCTGCAGATGTATATGAGTAGTTTTGACTCTGTGTAATGACTTCCTGATATAGCAACTGAGTGTTTTTAATATGGCCTCGGAGATGATGATTATGTATAAGATGTATATGAGCCAGTAAATTATTTAAAATAATTTTCAGGTACCATATTCACTTGTTTTAGGCTCCAATTACAGATGTTTCCACACTTACATCATCCGGTAGCCAAATCAGTCCATTCAAGTGATTGCAGAATGGAGAAGAAATGCGATTTAAATGACTCTGAACATGCAGTGGTTGATGGTGCCAAACTATCTGGTTTGAGTATTACAAAAAACTGTGGATCTACTGCAGTGGTTCTTAACCTTGTTGGAGGTACCGAACCCCACCAGTTTCATATGCGCATTCACTGAACCCCTCTTTAGTGAAAAATAAAATATGATTTTTTTCAAATTCAAGACATAGATATGTTTTTTACTGATGCACAAAATGAGCCGTGCATATCACGGCGGAGGCTCTGCTGAACCCCTAAAACCGACTCACCGAACCCTAGGGTTCGATCGAACCCAGGTTAAGAACCACTGCTCTAGTCTCAGACAAGAATTAGAC
>VUQG01006932.1:5166-25281 GCA_015106755.1 Etia nguti | reverse complement strand
CATTTGCTCCCATGAAAATGCCAAATATAACACAAATATATATATGTATATATATATATATATATATATATATATATATATACACATATATATATATATATATATATATATATATATATATATATAAGGCATTTTAATATTAAAAGTCTAGAGGACTACAAGTCCTTCTACTCTGCAGAATTGTTTGTTGTTTGTTGACCTGATAGTTCAGGTCATGCAAAATCTTGCAGCAGCGAAGCTCGCCTGAATCGGCATCTGTGTCAACGCCGGTCAAATGTCACATGTTCCATTTTTGCAGTTCAATGTTAAAGCCTAGCAGGGTCTTTTTTTCCCCGTCTCACTTTACAGAAAGTGGTAAACCATGAGCCGAAGTTGAGCTGGAAAATAAATAAATAAATAAACGGTCCTGTTGAGAAAGAGCGTTAAAAATACTCCTCTGTCCTCCCTCGGCTGCAGTCAGATGGATATGTGGAGAGAGGAGACACAGGAAGAAGACAGAAGACCTGAAATAGCTGCCTGAAATAGCCTAAAGCAACCAGGGAAAGAGACCTGCCTCCGCCTTCTACTAATTCCCCTCTGTCCTTGAATGTGTGTTTATTTGTTTGTGTGTGTGTGTGTGTGTGTGTGTGTGTGTGTGTGTGGTCATGTGAGATTGTATAGAACTAGATGCATGCGTGTTTACTCTCTCCCATAATTTCTTATCCTTCCATTTCCTCGCTTCCTCCCTCCCTCCCAATTTGATTTAAATAAAAGCCATCCAGTTAAATTGAAGTGTCAGAATGAAAATCCAAAATGTGTTTAAGTGAAACAGGATTTTTATGAGTAAACATTTTGTCCCCGCACCCTCTCACTCATGTTTATTCATTTATGGCGCAGCTATGAAGTAATGTTTCGTTTTGGTTGCTTGCACTATTCATTAGCCAGCGTATTGCCCGAGGTCTAGCCACTTATAATAGTCGCGGAGCTGTGTTGGCAGCTATGATATTGACAGAAGCATATGGATTTCATTTCGTATTCATCTCGCCAACCCCGGAGAAAAAAGATCCGCGAGAGCGTGTCTTCGTGGGGTGCGCTGAGACAAAATCATGTTTCCGTGAGAGAAAGTAAGTAAGAAGGAGGGGGAAACAATGAGGCGGTGAGTGTGGAGGTGTGTGCGTCTGTGTCTTAGATCTCAATTCCATCCTATCTGTTTTGTGGGAAATTGTTTTAGAGACAGCACCATTTCTGGATGCTATCATCACTCAAGCTGCCCAAGGTCTCGGATTTGAGATGTTGCCATACATCAAGGTATTGTTGATCAATATTGATTGATTTGTGTAACTCCAGGGAATATCGGTGCCCATCTCTGCCTCTCACCCGACTCCGTTTATGTAATTAATATGGAAGATGAGTAGTAAGTCAGCCATAACTTTTTAACCTTGCAGAAAGCCCCAATAAATCACAAGCGGGGGACATGAGACGAAGCGAGCAGGCGGGTTGTTGTAGTCTTGCTCCAAGCTGCGTGAGAACAAGCTAACATTTTTCCAGATCATGTTTGGGTCACATCAGTCTGCTCACCACACATTTTTCAAAGCAGAGAGGCTGGCTATGTTTCCATGTGAAGGAATGTGGTCAAGGTTCTGTTTGGTTTGAGGTTCTGGCGAGGATCTCGTCCGCTCGCCATCTTGCCATCAGACAAATCAATTATAATCACAATTCTGTCGGTTACACAACTCTGTTTGACTTTGCTCAATATAACCCAACAACAACCAAACCTCGACCTTCCCCACACAATAGCGCTGAGGCTGCCAGTATGCTTTCATCAAAACTGCTTGTCAGATGGTGTTGTGTGATGGTGGCAAAGTAAGCAGGGTTTGAATGTACACAACTGTTACACAGCTATTTTGTTTGTACACTTCCTACACACTATTTTACTCAAACTTTGAGTGTTCTGGGGCCTGATCCACAGAAGCAATTTACAAACCCTCACAAATTGTGCCAACTTCCAATTCACGAACGATGTCTCTTGCAGATTGTGGATTAATTCACGAGTTCCTCACTCAGCTCCTTTTGATCATTTAAAAGTGCCAAAGTTAACACGAGAGAAGGCGATCTCTGTAGCCAGACACTGGAGCCTAAACGATTCTTTTCCAATCATCTTGCCCTTAAAGGATGTTGTGCTGCTTATTGTATTATCATTAAGCACAGCTATGAGACTTCATCTGTAACTATTCTTGTCACGGATGAGCAGACGGTGGGTTTGTGGAGCGGACCCAAATGCGGACACAGGAGAGATGAACTGAGGTTTAAACAAAAGTGAGCCTTTAGTACGGCTGATACAGAAAACCCCAGAAAGACGAGGCGAGGCGAAATAAGGGCGAAACTAAAGTAAAACCTAAACTGGGACTGAACTAACCTGACTATGAAAACCATGATGTGAGACATAACATGAAAACTGAACAGGAGCATGTAAAACCTTGAACGTGAAGTAACTTTAACATGACATGAGCATGAACCTGAACAGTTGAAAGCAAAAACTCTGAGACCTGATGCGACTTGACATGAAGTAAACAGACACCCCAACAATGGACAGAAGAAGACAGAGGACTTAAATACACAGAGGGGTAATGAGAGAAGTGGAAACACCTGGGAAACACAGCTGACACAAATGAACCTGACGCCACAGGGGAAGTGAAACTAAACACACTGAACATGGAGACACCAGACCTTTCACAATAAAACGGGAAACATGGAGAGACGTAGACCTGACAACACAAGCTTGACAATAGGATGTGGAGCACACAGACATGAAACACATGACAGCCTGGGAAGACACGGAACACAAGGAGAGACATTTGGGAACAGATAAGGGAGTAAAACAAAGGACAAGACAGACTTACACAGAAGACAGGAAAGACTCATAAACCAGACTATAACTACTTCAGACAAACTAATAATAACACTACAACTTAACATTATCTCAAAAAATACAAAATAACTCAACTACCCCCTTAACTACGAATAACACACCAACCAAACATTATTTTAACAGAAGAAATCAAAAATACAAAATAAACTGAAAACGCTGGCCCCTGAAAATTCTCTCACATTCATCGACAAACACGTTTTATGTTTCCTGCAATAAAATCTCACATTTCTTTTGATTTCTTCATAAATAAACTAAATAAAACACTACATGTATCAAGCATGTATGCGTAGTGTGCATAATTGATAAACGCACATGTATGCATGTTATTGTGTAGTCATATTATGTTGTATTGAAAAAATAAAAAGCGTGTTGAACCCTTTCATATGACCTTCGGGGCAATAAAGGTCAAGGTCAACTGCTTAGCTAAGGCCATGTTCACACTAATACGTTTTCGTTTGAAAACGCATCTTTTTCTCTCCGTTGTGGCCTTCCATCCACACTGAGACGGCGTTTTTGGTCAAGGAAAACTGAGCTTTTTGAAAACGCTCTCCAAAGTGGATAAATTTGAAGACGCCGTTTTCACATCGCAGTGTGGACTGCAAAAACGGAGGCTTTCGGAAACGATGACGCATTTTAGTCATATGATGCAGTCATGTGACCAATTCAACTAAGATGGCGGACGGCATTGTACAGCAGTTGTTTTGTTTGCTCTCAATTCTGACAGCCCTATTAAAGATTAATATCAGTTTGTACATGCTCCAGATAAAAAACTCGGCACTTTTACTCGACATTTTGCGACGTTTCAAAGAGCTGGAAAGTAAATAAATGGCAGACGGAAATGACGCAGGTCAAATCATCTTATGTTTCACGCAAGCGCAGTACAGGAACGTAGCGCTTTCAGTGTAGATGAAAATGACTGAAAACGATAGTGTGGACGCGGAGGGTTTTTAGACGAAAACGCCGTTTTGAAATTTATCCGGATTAGTGTAGACGTAGCCTAAAATAGTTAGTTGTTCCCCCGAGGTCTATATTATTGTGAAGTTTGTGGGTAATATAAATTGTTTAAAGAATTTAAAGAATTTTCACCATTTGACCCTAGAACTGAAGAAGCTTCTCGGACGAGAGGTGAAACGTCTTCAAACAACTTAAAGAAGTCCAGACACTTTTCTTTCCAATATCCTTAGACTACGATGACCTGGATGACTGAGAACCTCCACAGACATTTGGTATGTTCTTGACATGATTTTGACCAAAATGAAATCCGCTCAAGCTGTCAGTGGTATCGACTTTCACACAGAGTTTGAACATGATACCCTGACAACGTTGTGGATGCTATACTGCTAACAAACAGGCAGAGAGACAAACAAATAGAACCAATTACAAACTACATACTAACATACTGCATTGGTGGGAGAGAATAACTCAGTGGAAACACAACAAAGCTAAAGAGCAGTTTAAGCAGAGTTTGCTTTTTGTTTTGCAAGTGGCGCAATCAGCAGGCAGAGCGTTTGTCCACGAGATGTGATCAGCATTATTTTACATAAAAACTGATTGAGTGGCTCACTCTATACCCCCGACCTGATGAGGAAAAATTAAACACAGTTCAGCTTTTTTTTTCTGTCTGCAGTTTGTTAACAAAAAGCTAAGCTGCTTACTGTACAGGACTGATCTCACCTATCACTTTAGGAGACCTTAACTTAAGATCTCCTAAAAGTGACGGCCATAACAGTTGGGGGGGGGAGGGTGCAAGGCTTAATTAGTTTGTGTGTTGTGGAATCCTGAGTTGCCACTCACACAACTTTAATTCGTTAAGTCTGTTGCTGTACCTGTTTTGATTTTTATTTCTCAAAAAGTCAACAAAGGACATCTCACATTACCCATCCAGCCAAACCCTATAACATTAGCTGTTTATTGACTACAACTCATCAGAGCTTAAAACTTGTTATTTTTAGAGCAGTTTTAAGCTAGTTGTTTAGCTTTAGTGAAGGTCAGTGACTTGGAACAAAATAGTTTTGGTGTAGAAGATACGTGACCGGTCACAGAAGATGTGTTCTTTCAGGCTATATTTTACCAGGCTACGTTAAGTCTTAGACTTGACTTATTCTTGAAGACGTTAGCAGAAAGCTAGCATTTTTTACAACATGATATATGTACATATGTCATGGACAAATAAGGCTTAAAAGTTGCATTATGGGAAATGTAAGATGCAGGTTTTTGAAAGCTATAGCCTAGGAAGTGAAACCTAATATATGTCAGGCTCTCTTGTATTGACTGACCTTTTGCCCCTTGCTCTATGTGAAGGAGTGATGGGAGTCCTCTTTTTGTGTTTTAACTCCTGCTGAACGAAAATATTTTCATTTCACAGTCAAGCTACAAAAGCAGAAACTCTGTGATTTCCTAAAGTAGTCAAAAAAATCAAATCTTTTTTCTTCTTCTCCGAATACCTCGGTTTGTGAAGGTGATCTTTTATCAAGTTCACCCTGATGTCAGGAAAGTATTTAATAATTCAATTATTCTCCTGCGGATTTTATGCTACCTAATCCAAAGTGTGAATATGCTAAGTATGAATGGATCCTGTCTGATATAATTCCAACAGCACCTGTTTAGCTGCTGAATCAGCCCACTTCCAGCAGTCATTACTTCTCTAAACTAATTCCACAGCTGCAATCCGTTCTGACTGAATCACATACTAACAGGGTCGATGTTAAGTCTGCATTTATTAATCTCTCTACTCAGTCTGTTCTGTTAAGAACTTATTATGAAACATTCAAATTGTGGAGACAGTAATCGTGTGTATATAATTCTTATGCTTCTGAAACCTGATACATTTCCTCATCATGGCTACTGATAAATTGATTATAATCTGTTAATAAAGTCTACTTGTATATGTCAAAGAGTGGACTCAACTGAATCTCATTTTTTAAAGGCTGTCGTCATGTTAGATGTAAATATTTTGTTACATTTCTGGATGATGCCTGCTTGACATCTCTTTGACCACCATGATGCAAATGTGACAAGTAGTCCAAAGCATTTCGTCGGCATTAACATGCCTCACATCCACATCGCTGACATGCAAGCTTGTGGACAAGATGTTGACTGCAATAATAAATAATCCATGATTGCAGTTTACATCCACCCAGTAAAAAATAAATGAACTCGTGCTCGGGCACGTATTCCAAAGCTGCCGTTTCAAATCCTGCAGAATGTCTTCAAACACATCGTGTTACATATTCAGATCTGTGGATTTTGTATTTTTGTTGTTTTATCTCAGGACTACTTCATCAAGGATCTGAAATTTGCACTCAGTTGAAGCTCTGACTGCTTTATGTGTGGAAGTGAGAAAGGAGCTGGCCAATGGATTCCTCCTTTTGGCTCTAAATTCACAATAGTAATATTTCTTAGTTTACGATTTGCTTATGAATGTTTTATAAATGTTTTATAATGTTTTATAATGTTCATATTACAATGAATGTTCATGCAACCTTCTGCTGGTAAACCTTGAGACCTGACTTGTATGTGGATGTTATTTGGACCACCCACCTAAGCAGTGCTGTAGACCAAGAACAGCACTCGTTGTATGTATCTGCTAACAAAACAGGACTTGAATCACACGGCCTGTTTTCTCTAACGTATTTGAAAAGATACTGTTTCTTTCACTGGTGTAAATCAGAAACTCCACAGGGTTCTGCTAAGCTATTTGATAGCGTTTCCATCTGATAATACATGAGTCAGTGTATGATAAAGACTAAGTACCTCTCCCTCGTGACTTTCACTCTTATGTTGTTTCAATAGTAGCTCGAATGTCAGGTTCAGGTCTGTTTACTACCACAGTGGTGCATTTCTGGGAGAGCTAACCCAGGGGGTCAAATATGAACTTTAAAAATAGTCACAGCTCCCACCCACTGGGACACCTCAGCGGACCTTACATATAGTGCCTTTCATTTCTAACTGAGCACTTTTTTACTACAAGCCACATTCACCCTTTCATACAGCCATTTCATGATGTGTCTTTAAATGCTTTCTTAAGCATTTTCTATCATCCACACAATCCTATGGATGCATGAGGAGAAATTTGCAGTTTAGTATCTTGGCCAAGGTCACGTAACCCGTTAAACCCTGAAACCATGAATTAATAAATAATAATAACCTTCTAATAAGTAAAAAAAGAAGAATTACATTTGAAGTTGCGTATATGAGTATTAATTTGTATCTTACTTGGTAAATTTATTGCGTAAAGACCTAAATTGTGCAGGTTATTTAGTTTTTTTCAGCAGAAAAAAATCACACGGATGATGTAAAAGTCTCAAAGACTCATGTGTCAAATCAAGGGGTTAAACAAGAGGACTGGAGGAGCCGGGACTCAAACCACCAACCTTGCGGTCATAGGAGACCTACCTCCTGAGCCACAGCTGCCGTAGGTGCAGTTGTTGCCTATCAGCTTTGCTTCGTATGAAAATTTAACGTACAAATATGCTGCTTGTAAAGTTAAAATCACTATACAGTAAAGTTACCATAGAAAATCCTTTATTCTTTAAACTGCTTTGTTTTGATGTGTGCACATGTACTTTTATTCAGACTCGTCTCTCTTCGTTCGCGCCTTCTGTTTTGCACTGCATGCTGAAAGTCACTTTCAACAAACTTGTCAACATGAATTTAATAATTTCTTACATTTTTTAGTTCAAACAAGTTTGCACTTGTTCCTTTAAAACTAACTCTTACAGACACATTTTTATTGGGGGCAGAAAGTCCATGTTCATGTCTCACTGAACAAAATCCACGGAGGTAAGAAAGGAGGAGCCAGACATATTTATAACCTTATTTGACTCACCTTCTGGTAGCATTCAGTGAGCCTTTTTGCCCCGGGCTTTGCCTCATGGGCTATATGCACATTACCCTCTACTGCCAGAGGTTATTGGGGCCCTACGGGGACTGAAGATCTCCAGGCAGTGTTACAGTTATTATTCCAAGTAAAGAAAAGAAAAAAAGGACACCATGACATGTTTTTGGCAGTTTTAGAAAACAAATATTTTTATGTTCAGTCTTTGTATTCAGTTAAATAACTTTAGTTTTACGTCTTTTATGTATTCATTTACTGTCGTTCGGGGTTGTTTTGTGACTGTTTTCCTGACTGCCGGTGTCAGACAGGTACAAGGTAGCTCATGTATCTCGACACATGGTGTGGGTGCAGAAATGTTAGCAAGCTTTCTTTGAGTCAGGAAACAAGATACCCTGGAAACAAGAACATCCACGATGATCATTTTTTCCAGAAATCAATCTGAAAACCACTGAACTGCATCAACTGGTTAGCTAATCGGGCTTTGATATGGAGATCCTCTTGCTTGGTAGCTACCACAATAAACACACCATTATTTGCATGTATAGATTTTCTCCCAGCACTGTGACGGTTATGTCTCATGTTCTTGTTGGGGGGAAAAAAAGAAAAGAGAAGACTATTCATAGCAGCCTCATGATATTTGTCTATCACAATGCAACGCTCTAGGGAGGCTGTTCATGGGCATTTAGGCTTTGGGGAGTTGTAAAGGGTCTGAAGTGAGGATGATGCATTGGATGAAAAACAAAAAAAATGGCCATGTGCTTCAAAAGACAAAAGAGGTCATTTACAGTTTATAATTAACAGGTACTTGACATTTGAAGATTCTAATCCAGCACTGCCACTTCATCCCTCACACCCACAGTCAGACACATCGAGGGTTTATCTAATAACGCTCCCAATTTTTGATGAATTATTTGCTGTCACACGAGAGACAGTCGTGGGTGAGTCATCTAATTTTGAGTTGTAATATTTTCCTCCCACCGGTTCTGATAAAAAATTGAAACACCTATGTATGATAATAATAATAAAGCCACACTTGTTGTCTTCAGTATGTGGCTACCTGCTAACTCAGTGTTCAGAACAATACCAAAAAAAACAAAAGACATGACAGGAAAGCAAGTAAATAACTAAATATCATAAGTAAATCAACATTAAGGCATTTGCCAGAAATCAATGCAGCACCCACTCGTCCCCTTATGAACCAATGAGCTTGTTGATGTGGAGTTCCTCGTGTCCTGCAGCCACCACAGTGCATCTGAAACACCCATTTGCATTTATGGATTTTCTGTGAGTGCCCTGTATCTGTGTGTGTCATGCTCTAACTTGGGGAAAATGGAATCTCTATTCATAGTCTTTATCAATTTCATCTCCACCTCGGTCTTGTCTGAGGGCCTTCGCAGTCGGTCTCCCTCACACTGAAATGATTTATATGTGCAGGCATGACTCAGGGGCGCTTTAAACCCTGCGATTTAATTTAAGTTGGCACTTTCCGTTCCTACTTAAAGGGTTAAATTGAGTGGATTTGCAGTAAATTGACAGTGGGCCTTGATGTGTATAATATGCAAATAATATTATGCAAAATTATTATCAAGCAGTAGATGAAATGATTACAATATTTTGAATGAAGTCTGCTGTTTACCTCAACACTTCCATTAACTCCGGTAGAATAAAATAGTGAGTTATATCTGATGATATAGAGGCAATGTTTTAGTGGCTGAAGTTAAACACAGATAAATCATTAAGAATCCTCAAAGCCTAGACTTAAGGCCTTTACACAAATCAAAATATGAATAGTTAAAAATACTTTTCGGACTCTCCTACTGTATTGTTAGTGCAGCCATTCACACCGAAGGCATAATTATGCAGGATTAATTTGGTTAAAGGTTAAAATTCTGAGCACTTTATCTCTTATATAAATATTGAATAAATGTAAGATAGTGGAAAGCTGTTGGTAAGGACAACAACAGTATGGTTTCACTCAAGAGTTTGGGACTGAAATTACAAGGGTAACCTTTGACCAAAAAATAACTACTAACAGACATTTACCTCACTGGCACAAAATACAAGGCAGCTCTGATCATACAGAGAATATTCCTTACTTCTCCTGTGGGTGAACACTTTTTGAATTAAAAAAAACAATATTTACTCTAATTCCACAGGGAAGAAATTCTAGCGGTCTACCAGAACCATCGACTTTTTCTCTCGTAAAAGCAAAATATGAAAAACACTGAGATTCACATACTCAAAAAAGCCTCAGGCTATTAGAAGTAATCTTTAGCAATTATCATTTATCAGATTGTAATGTCATGTCTAAACTTTGCATGGAATGAAGACAGCCCAACCAGTCAGAGGCAGAGCCTGGAAATGTGCATAGACTTGACAATTACAGCAAAGGTTGGTCCTTGGCATCTTTATCCTGATGATGGTCGGCAGGTATAAAAAAGAATATCAAACATGTCACAGACATTAGTCTGTTACCAGTATGTAATGGGCCATATCGCAGCAAGTGTTTATGTTCACCTAATCTGACATAGTAGCTGCCACATCAGACTAAAACACTGCCTGGTCTCAACCTGATATTATCTGAGTTACAACTTCTAAAGTCGAGGATCTCGGCAAAGGCTCCCGCCCCTGACTGCCACCCAACCCACAATGCAACAAACCCGTACAGCCCCTCGAGCATGGGATGGGCCCAACAGGAGATCATCGTGAGTAGCCCAGACCCGGCTGGAGCCCCAGCCCGTAGAACTCGGCTTGGGGCTCCAGGCGCTCACTTTCAAGCCCTACCCCAGGCCTGGCTCCAGAGTGGGACAATGATAATCCTGTCCTAGGCAGGGTGAACTTGTTCTTTGTCTATGTCTTATTAGCAGAGGGCAAAACATGTAGGTGGTGGTTATCACTTGATGAAATAGCTTGCCTAAAATCGAACTTTAGCCAGTTTACATGGACTTTGCAGCTAGCTAAAAGTGGACTTTTCATGTCTACCTATGGTAATGGCACGGACATGTAGGTAGAGAAGGGACTTTAAAGAAACCTTCAAACCAGGAGGGTGTGTTTAGTTTGATCCATGTGGTTAGTGAAGCGCGTCACATGCTCACATGCTTGGTTCCATTTTATCAAGACAAAATAATTATATAAGGTCAAGTAGTCTACTTTATATCTTACAGTACCTGATCCGCACTAGGTGTAATTTAAATTTTTCATATGTTATCCAAATCCAACTCTTCCGACTACTCATCTACAGAAAATACAAACAAAAAACACCTAATACAACATCTATATACATTTTTACACCGACAACACATCCCTACATCTGCAGTTTTCAAACCAGCACTTACTTTGTGTCATATTTTGAGTGCTGAGCTTCTCCTACTGTTCCAGTAGCTTTCAAGAGTGAAAAACAAAAATTGCCTGATTACTGAGTAAACAGCACGCTAGTTTATTTGAAACAGTTTTTAGGTCAGAAACATAGTGTTTAGAGCACTCATGAAGGCAGGGAAACACAGCCCACATTCATCCCGAATTTCTAGCTTTAAGACTGTTTTCAGAAATGGGGGGGGGAGAGTTGAATTTTTCTCTTTCATGTCTCATACACTGCTCCACTACTCAGAGATACAACTCTGAGGTAAATAGGAAGACTTTCCAAAGTGTCGTGTGAAAATATAGGACAGGTGTGTCTGTCCATGTCCGACTGAAAGAATCACCAGTTTGACGGGCGCGAGCTACGCGAACAGATGTGCTTTTTAACATGGGAGGAAAAAAAAGCCATTTGCTGCTTGATGTAGGCCTATTGATGCGTCACATGAGGTTTGATTTTGGCATATGTGCACATTTGAAAAGTGTGGAAGAAGCTGTAATTTCATGCAATTATTCAGCACATGTGAGAGTCACTTGGCAGCATTAGGAAATGTGGAAGAAAGTGTCCTCAACCAAATTGGTGTCAAGGTATTAATTTGACTCTGCAGCACACTTTTACTCTGAAGTGCATTTGTGACGAATTGCAAAGTGCAGCATTTGGAATCCATCAATAATTTGCTACTATGGGTGCTTTTCTCTTTTGGGTTTAAAACCCTGCTCACATAAGGAAACTTGTCTATAAAGAGCGTGTGCAAGTGTTATAAAGTGGGGATGGGGTAGTTCTCGTCAATGCAAATCACTCCCCGCCTGCCATCTAGCTCCAGCTGGCGTGATGCTCTGGCATATTGGCAAGTGAGGCGGGCGGGTCGATAAGGATTTTAACCGCATCTTAAAATGGGTAATGGTGGCCTTTATGTGTGTCATTGTCACTTACCCAAAAGTCACGGCTCCTAAGCGCCACCATCCATCACCTGCCTGCCTGCCACATGCCTCTTTCTGCCTAACTGATTCACTTAAGCTCTGTTTGTTTGTTTGCTCTCAAAGTCACTTTCATTTATGATCGAGCTGGGCATGGGTTACGATTGCTCGCAGTGCTTTACGGCACAGAAATAGACAGACAGGGGTGGGTAACTTGCTCCGAAATTGCTCACCCGCGCTAAAGCCTGTCATATTGGATATTACGCTTGTATGAAACTATTTTTGTACCCTTTCTTCCCAACAAAAAAGGTGAAAAAAAACTATGTTGTCTCTGAAGATAGCTTGCTTCAGTCTGACTCTTAAGCCTGCAGTGAATTTAAGCTAACAAGAAAGGCTTCAGCTGGAATGCTTTTATAAATAAAACAACTTTAACATGAACAACTCAGCTAAGGGAAATAAGATCTAAGAGTGATTCACAGTCACTCACTTTACTTCTCAGGGCAGTTTTTTTTCTTTTCTTTTTTTTAAAACCACAGACATTTAAGCATATTTTAATGATCTGTGCCGTGGAAGAACAAGGAGTTGAGTCTAAGTTAACACTGTAAGGATTGGGCTTTTGAAATGAATTCATGCTGTTGGTCCTTGATTAAAAAAATATGTTGCTGTTCGGGTACTTTGCCTTCTAGGTGAGACACAGCATGCATTGTCAGTGCCAAGTGGCTGCCCTTGAAATACTGCAGAGTGTGCTTCACCTTTTCAACAAAAGTTGCAAATATATGTGTTTTCACTGCATAATAGCTACAGGCTTTGGGAATGGGTATGATACCAACAGAGTGAAATTCAGATTTTAATTGACTCTTGCTACACGGTAACACATTTCAACACAGAATTTATGGCTACATCCATAACTAGTGTAAGGACTCTTTTACTTGTGTGTAGGCTTCGAGACTATCGGACAATCAGTTGTCATAAACTTGGCAGCAGTGTCAAGATGGGATCACAAAACGTTAAAGTCCTCCTGGGTTTGAGCCATCCATTCGTTTTCTTCACTTATCCAATTGCCAGCTGCCTTAGGGCAAGAGCGAGGCTGTACCCTGGACTAGTCTAGTCGCAGGGCCAAAACACAGAGGCAGACAACCATTCACACTCACCAATTAACTGACCCCACCCGCTCAGTTTACTCACAAGTTCTAATGCTACATACAGGCAGACAAGGTGCAGATCTACCTATCTCTGTGGGCTGTTTAAACCAAAATAAAAGAAACATGACAGTCAGCACAAGTAAATTATAATAAAGTAAGTAGTGAGGTAAGTAAAGTAAATTATTAATACCAATTAACATTTGTTGGGAAGCATTTATTGTACTTACAGTACCATAGTGTGTCGCTGTCAACTTGAGTAATGTTTTCCTCCCATCCCCATCAATGACAGTTGACTACCTGCTAACATTGGGCAAAAAACTGATTTGTAAACGACAGCGTCTGAAATCGATATCAGAAGACCCCCATTAGAAAACTGACAGATATATTGTGCAGTGCTTTTATACTAGGGTCAGTACTGAAAATGTTAGGCATTTATAAAATAAACATTTATATATTTCTGAACATTTATAAAATTTGCAAAATGTTTACATGTATTTAAAAGAAGTTGGCACCGTGTATTCTAAGGGATGCATGTACGCCGGGTGCGAAATGTTCCATTTTCTCATTATTTAAGTTTTTCCCCATAACGACGAGACTTGATGTCGCCTGTATGATTAATGAGGGATTTTGAGAACTCAGCATAGATCAATAAAGAAGTGGTTTGACAGCAATCAATCACAAAAGTCTCTAGGTTTTCCCAAGAGCACAGTGAACAGACACTTCATTTTTGCAGCACATCATAATGAAATTATGCTAACAAGGTAACACACACAAGGCCCCAGTGAGGATTGAACTCACGACCCCTGGTTTACAAGACCAGTGCTCTACCCACTGAGCTATGGAGCCGACACTTTGAGGCTGAGGTGGACCAAAGACCTCTGTGAGAATAGCACCACTCTGCACAGGTAAAAGGGCAGCTGCATAAGCTGAGACCACCAACGTCTGATGCACATCCAGTCACTGTGTTCTACAAGCAGGGCTGAAATATGACAGAAACCGCTCAGTTTCAGAAAAGAGCTTCAAGGGTTCCCTATAGTAGGCCAAGTTTGAGGACATCCAACAGTCAACAGCAGGCTGATATTCTGAACATTATAACTGTCAATTTATCATTTCTAACCTCAGATTTGACATTTGTCAAACTAAAAAATATGTGCAATATGAATTTGCACCATTAACTAAAATGTTCTTGCAATGAACCTTTAAATATTTTTTAGTTACATTTATACAGTTTCTGCCTTTTTTGTGTGTTTTGTAAAGTATTTAGTATTTTGTAATGTTGTTGAGTACTATGGCTTTATCATTGTTATTATAATTACTATTACTATAAAATGTATAACAGTCACAAATGGTAATTACAGGTCAGCAAAACGCAATAAATAAAACACAGTTTGTTTGTTTAAACCTTATAGCTCATTATTAGCCCAGCCATCTCCCTGTCAAATAGACATGTAGCTTTAGCAGGCTAGCAAGCAGAGCTGGATGGATCCTTAGACTTCTTGTTTCACCAATTGAGCAGAAATGAGCAACCATGTGGAGCTGATGAGGCCAGCTGGCAAATGCAAAAACCCCCAAACCCAAATAAATAAAAATGCGGGGCTACAAAGCGATATATTAAATACTGCTGTAGAGACAAAATAGAGGTGCCTGCTTTCCCTTTCAGTTTTGCTCAGAGAAAATAAAAAAGACAAATTGTTAAATTGTTCCAGTAAAAACTTTGCATGTTACCTTTTTGATTGATTCAATTTGACTGTGCGCAGGATTCAGTGTCCTAAATATGCCCAGTATATTCACTAATGTGACTATGGCTCACTGAAGTACTTGATTGTGTACTTCTGCACTGTCACGCATACAGTGCAACCCGTGCATTATATAAACTACAGTAAAACAATCCACAAGTTGCTTTGCAAATCTTCATGGTTTGGTTAATGAGGTGTCACTCTGCGATTCCTGATGATAGAAAAGAGAGCAGCCTGTTGGAGGATGATGGATGCTTACCACAGCAACCCCACTGAGGAGCTGCAACCAAACCACGGTGGAAAAAAGGTTTTAATGGTAGCATTTTAATGCTACTATTAATGTTACCATCACGAGAAAATAAAAGAGAGTTTAGCTCACACAGGAGTTAAACTGATGTATATGATTTTTGGCCTCATAAACAGGCTTTAGCCAGGCCATGCTATTAAATGTGTTACACCAGTCTGGCTCGTGACTCACTGTCATTATTCTTACTGCATATCATAAAAAGTCTTGAAGTAAAGCATTATTCAGAGGTCATTATTAGCAAACACATGTTGGGCAGCTGTGCAAATGTGTGTCATTCAGGACAGAAAGGGCTCCATTACAAAAAGTTAGCATGAAATATACTTCATTAAAGCTTCATTCCCAGTGTACCAGAAGGAAGTTGGCAGAGCTGTTTCATCTTCATGTATATTTACAAAGCTTTGGCAAGCTTCCCACTCATTTTAGTGGCTAGCTGGCAAATATGTTGAGTTGCCCTGAGCAACTGTGAGAAGCTCAAGAGAATGGATGGCAGACTTTAGTCGGGGAAGAAATGCTCGTTAAGCCAAACTATGTTGTCATGGTTAATTAAATACCCACTCATTTTTGAAGTTTGTTTTTCCTTGCGGCTCGACCCTTCCTGTCATGAAGACGCCACGGCGGTGAGTGCTGGACCGGGGTCATCGTTGCCTTTCTCTTCACTTTGACTGATGTATTTGATTAACTGGCATTACCTTCAGACTTTCTCAGGTCAGTGGTAAACCTCGGAGGGGTGGGGTCGAACAAACAAAAGTTCTGGCTTTCATCTCTTGTCCCAATATTGTGATGGAAAGCTTAAAGGCTTGCTTTGAACAAGCGCATGTGAAGCGAAGCAAAGAAAGATCCAAACCACCTGGTGATTTTCAGGATATTAACAGCTTGGCAAACACAATGTCTAATTCAATTGTTTCTGAGTCAGTGTGAAGTGCGAGAAAGGAAAAGGAAAACAAGAGAAAAGCACTTGAATGGCGGAGGAGGACGCAGTCACCTCGCGTCCAGCCTGCTGGAGGAAAGAACTTCACGAGTATTTTGTTTTCATCTAAGGCAGAACACTGTCATAGTCACTTGGTAGACCTGTGTGCATGTGCGTGTGTTCTTGAGTACGAGCGAGTGAGGTAGGATTTCAATGTGTGTGTGCGTGACGACGTGCTTGTTACAAGGCACTCTCATTTACATATAGAGCACCGGGCCCTCAGGAGGTAAGTGGACTTTAACAGTGAGATAGCTTTGCTATTTATTGCTTTTCATGCTGCAGTGAATACCTGAGAGCCGCAACTTCTCAAACGTGGCAGTGAAATCCATATACAAATGACCAACAGCCATCACTGTTCTCCAGTAAGTGCCTCTGCACTCTGAAAAAGAAAGCAAGGAAGCTGTTAGACATACAGTTCACCAATATCTATAAGCTGCTTCTCCGCTACTGCCCAAGCCACGGGATGAGTCACTCTATGGGAAGACATGTGGAAATAGCAAACAGCAAAGTTTGCCCTCCAAACTTTTTCCACTCAGACTTAATAAAAATTTGAAAATCTGACAATCTGAGTTGATTTTTATTCCCACAAACCATTGATAAAGCAGCCCACCCACACAATAAACTAACGTCAAATTGTCGGCCTGTCAACCAAAAAAAAAAGTCAGTTTGCATTTTGAGAGAATGATGATACAATCCATCAATGTCAGGCTAATCTGAATTGGAAATTATATTACAAACCCCCAGAATAAACTTGTGTTTTTGTCCAGTCCAGTCAGCACCATGGAAGATTTATAGCTATGTCATTATTCTCAACATAATCTTAGTTCTGCTGTGTGATTTACCGGTGATTTATAGTCATTCCATTTACTTGTAAACCATGGCAGGGACTGGCAGAAAAGGACAGCCTAATATGCTAACGGCCGCTGTACTGCTGATATGAAAATACAGCTGGGTGAGGAAGCTTTGAGCTGCACAAGGATGTCATCTTTCTCTGCAGCTGCAGCACTGTCATCAGCCTCCAGCCTGGCAAACCTGATTGCATCAAAACATTGAAATCGTTGCTTAGAAAACCATGATGATGCTACTGTCCTAATCACCTCTCTAATGTCATCATTATTCATATAATCAACATCATAATTAGTTAGCCTTTCTTGACACATTTTAAAGACTCTTGAGCTGAGGGCGATAGCATTGCCACTGCTACTGTTAGAAGTGCCACAACTAGCATAGCTAGGATGTTAGCATTCTAGTGGTAGTCGAAACTTTAGAAGTACAGCTCAGACAAACTTTTTAAGAACAAGAAGTGATTTTCAAAAATGGAAGACTCGGTTTGAAAGAGACTTGGACAATCAGAAGTAAGGATAAGCTGCCGTCATTCAAAATGAAGTCAGAATATATGTAAATGTTAAGATGTTAAGCTGTACATATGTATTCTACATTAGTACACACAACTGAGCATTACAAACATAGCTGCTAACATTAATCGCGCATAGTCGTGCACATAGAAAGGCTGGTTTCTATTATAGCATTCCTTTGCTATTTTCTTGCTAGCAGAAGAAATATGGAACAAATGTACTTACAGCTCTTTACAGAGCTGCTGTTCACTAGCTTGGAAATGACCCGTGCTCAGTGATGCGCCGCTAGCTATAAAATGCACTATTTAAGTTCTATATATAATAGATAAGCATTATACTTCACTGCTAGTGCTAATGTATTTGCATCTTGCTGTTCACTCCAGTTTCTTTACCTTGATCCTATACACAGTATAAAAGATGGCTTCAGCTGTCATGTTCGAGATGAGCATTTCATTCCCACCTTGGTTCCAAAAAAACTGACCTAACAAGGAGGAGCAAGAAAGCGCACACTTATTGGCCAAAACAGCCTTTTTTCTAATATTAGCCAAAATAATGAACTGAGGCTATAAACTAAACAGAGCTCACAACAGAAAGCCATTTTCTTGCAGACTTCTATAGGATCACCTCTTTGCAACCACTGCCATCGCCATCTGGTGGCTTTTAGATAAAATGCGACCTGGAAGGTAGGTCCATTATTTTATGCCAGCTTGATCCACAAGCTCCTGGATTTCTCCACTTTTAGTCAAAGCAAGTTTAACTCTCTTTAGTTCACGTTGCAAAATTATTTATTCTCACTATGTTTTTTTCCCCCTCTTTTCAATGTACACATTATACTGTAGTTTGCATGGCCTCCATATACTTCTCAGTCGTATTTATATCTATAGTGTCTTTCACCCCTTTAGTAGTCCAGAGCTTCATGCAAAAGGCAAAGAAGTCAACAGATCATTACTTTCATCACAGTAGATGGATGGAAATGACCCTGGAACCCAGAGTTGTATTGTAAAAAGTCTTGAAGGTCCCTCTTCTTATTAAGGCTGAGCTCTGGAGAAGCATGGTGGCCATTGACTGAGGTGGAGTCACTCAACCAAATTAGCCTTTAGCCTTGGAAGAATTCACCCTGTACCTTTGACTAGTTATTGCTTCCTTCTTTACGGATCATACATCTATGCTATTGATTGGCCTTGCCTGCTCCACAGCTCTAATTGTTGTCCGGGCCTTGCATTTCACAGACAGTAATAGGTTACACAGAAGAATAAAGATGCAGTCGCTGGATATTGATCACGAGGAATCCACACCTCTGGCAAAATTAATGAGACAATGCATATGGATCGATGCTGCCCCCCCTCACCACCACCACCGCCGCTTGGCAAAAGGTTCTTTTTTTCCACTTCTTCTTCCTCTGAGCCGGCGCCCGCAATCCAAGGAAAAGTGCTGATTTGAGCTCATCTTTTCCAAAGCATCTCATTAAAGTTCATCATGGAGTATCAATGGTAAAACAGCCAGGAATCTCATTATGGATTGTGCGGGGGTGGCGCAGCTGGGGCTGGGGGACCAGGGGGCGTGGGCACGACTCAATTGTTAAAGTGTAACTGAGACGGGTGGTTTGGTTGTTGTGCTGTAAATGATTGGGCTGCATTTGTGCGTCAGCAAATATGATTTTCCAATACGGGAGGATGGAGTCGGACCGCATCCTGTCCTCGTTCAGAAGTAGCGGATGACGTGTACGAGTTTGTTGTTGTTGTTGAGGACTGCAGAAGATTAATGGACCAATATGTTCACTGTGTATACTGTGGCTATCACAGCCTTTTAACCCACAGAAACTCATCCCATTTGTTAAAACACGAGAGCAACCCACAAGGATGTTACAGCACACGAAAATCAATTCTCGATTCCCATAATTAGCACGCCTGAGAGACATATTGGAACAATATGAGAGTGTGGTTTTGCCGTGTGTGCCTGAGAGAGTGTGCAGCTCTGTGTGGGGAGATAATTATGACGGGGATTCTTAGAAGCTACAGGGCAGCAAAGTACTCACACATGTAATTACTCACACTCGGTGCAGTGCCCTCCTGTGGTGAGACCAGGCGCATGGGTTTCGGGTGTCAAGGATCCCGCTGCCTGTTTTCTGTCTGCATGCTTACCAACAGAAAGGAATCGTTTCATCACTGTCTACTTTAATCTGACATGGACACACACGCCTACACAGATACACACACAGAAGTTGAACGTTTTGGTTGTCAACCCTATGCTTTTCCAACCCTCGAGAGCACAGGGTCTCCTAATAGAGAGGTGAGAGAGGGCCAACTTTCCACAGCAGCTAATTAAGGCCGTTATAGGAGTAGAAAATAGCATTAAAAAAAAACTGCTTAAAGTTTGTGTCCATGAGCACAGGCTGAAAGAGATGTTTAGGTTTGGGTTACAGCATAAAAATATAAATATGCTAATTCAGTATTACTTATACTGCTGGAGGTGCTTTCAAAATGTTTTCAGAACCTCCACAGTTTCACACACAGGCATGCCCACACACACACACACACACACACACACACACACACACACACACACACACACACACACACACACACATACAC
>VUQG01006930.1:43008-63341 GCA_015106755.1 Etia nguti | reverse complement strand
CTCAACAGTACTCTGACTTTTTGTCAGCCTGGCTACAGTGCTGAAGAGAAACCTAGGGTTGTTCTTATTTTCTTCAATCAGTGATGAATAGTAAGATGTTCTGGCTTTGCGGAGGGCTTTCTTATAAAGCAACAAACTATTTCTCCAGGCTGAATAATGATCTTCTAAATTTGTGATACGCCATTTCCTCTCCAGCTTACGAGTTATCTGCTTTAGGCTACGTGTTTGAGAATTATACCACGGAGTCAGGTACTTCTGATTTGAGACCTTAGTTTTCACCGGAGCTACATGATCCAGAGTCGTACGTAGTGAGGAGGTAAAATTATTAACAAGATAATCGACCTCTGTTGGAGTAGCGTTCAGGTAGCTGCTCTGCTCTGTGCTGGTACAGGGCATTGAAGATGATAACAGTGGGTGGATTATATTCTTAAACTTTAATTATGTAATAAATATTCTCATAGATTAACCTAAAAGTAGCATGGCATACGTATGACTACATGCCTGTATTTATCTTTTCTAAGACTAAATCTTTTATAAAACTATACAAGGGTCGAAACTATAAGGGTCAGTAAAAGTATGATCTACTAGCCTCTCAGTCAGGGGGGGATCCCTAAGCTGCCCCCCCCATTTTTTATGTTCTTAAAACACATAAACAAACAAAAACCTTTTTGTCTAATTTACACCTAAATGTTGTATTTGTTTTCTTAGAAGAGATAATAATACGATAAATAGTTGTTTTTGTGGATATTTTGTTGACTCCATTTACATACAGGGGATTTTCACATACTACATACTTCACTGAAGAGGTGCCACCCTGCCTAGACCTCTTGCCCCTCCATGTAAAATGTTCTAGATCCACTATCCAGACTTTGTAGATAGATCCCAAAGATTTAATCGTGAAACATTTTCTCAAACATACAATGACAATATGCAACTGTTTTAATTGAGTGCAGCTTCATACAACAAAGCAGTGATTCTCAAACTTTTTCTGGAATGCTCCTCTTTGGAAACGGAAAAAAGTTCATGCCCTGCATCCCCCAATTTTTAACTATCATTCAAAATTTAAAGTATACTCCAAAATGCATAAACACCACAAACACACTTGAAATGTTCAGTTCAGTGTCTCAAATTAGCTAAGAGCTAGCAGCTACAATTTCCTGTGTAGGCATCCACTGTCAGGCAATGCTGGCACTTGCCTAATATTGAAAACCTTCAAATGTAAACAGATAATTTAAAAAACAAACAAAAAAAGTAATTCCAGCTATGGCTGATACTTTTGTATGAGACTGTAGACGTATTTATTTCTGCTTTAAAACTGGCCGTTTTAGCATGGCAGTTTATGGGGGCTGTCCTTGCTTTTAGCGCCTCGGGTGTTCATGGAACTCTAGAGTGTGTCATTTCTTCACTGGCTTTATTTTTCAGCCTAAAGATGGCTACAGGGTTGTGATGTGAAGAAAATTGGAGGAATACATATTTGCTTTAAGCTTACATTGTCATATTATTTTTTTTATTGATTTTATTTGATGTACAGCATTAGCGTTAATGTTACCATTTGATGCATTGTACCAAAGTTAGCTTAAAGCTAGTTTGCATCTGCAGTCCCTTGGCAGATTCACGTGGTTCCTGTTTATATGTAGTATAATTTGTTGAGAATATATAGCATTTCTAAATCATGTTGCAGTTCCGGGACTTGTTTCGCTATTATACAGACCATAGCCATTAAATGTTTCAGATGTCATCAAGTTGTTTTTCTGCCACAATACTCAAAGATCAAATGGGTAAACTTAAGCCAATTTGTAAGAAGAAATGGAGAGTTGATCTACGCTGGAAAAACTTGTTTAACGACAAAGCAATACATTTTTTTGTGGTTTCACTGTGTTCCTATGGTGTTCGCATAGTTCTTTATAACACAATCACATGTCTGGCCACATCACTGAGAAGCATGACATCATGGACTAACTTAAAGCTACACTGGAGAGCGTCCAGATAAAAGTGGCAGGATTTGTGAGCCACTTAAGCCCCATCTGGTGTGAAGACTGTGTGTGCAGTCTCAGAGTTTTATTATATGTGGCATAAAAGGATTACAGCACAATGCTTTATTTAGTATTCCTTGAAGATGACTGATTTGGACCTGCTGCAGAGTCAACATTTGACCTGGAGGGCATCAGGGCACATCGTGGCTGTGCGTGAAATGACAAACTCTTGAGATACTGATCATTAAAGATTTTACATATGGAACATATTTAATTATAGATTAAAATCGCTCCCTGTGAAGTAAGTTCACAAGATCATAAATATCAATGTGTTTATATCAGTTTGATTAAAACAAAAAGAAGTGAGATGGAACTTCAATTTCAAGCACACACACAAAAAAAGACCTGGGTGATCATTATCAAGCTCATTACATGCTCATAATTTTGATTTTGAAAACAAAAGCACTGAAGAGTGCTCAAAAGGTGTCATATATATTAAAGCGTAATGAAAAATGTGTTATTGATTCAGTGCTGCACACATCGTTTAAAAAGCAGGTCTGGTTCTAATAAGCATCACAGAGATTCAAGCTGCCTTTCTCAAAGTTACTAATGATGTCCCGATGGACTTGTGATTCTGTTGGTAGTGTTAGTTCTGCTTCAGCTGAGCTCAGCATTCAACTTGTCTCATCATATAACCCTGATTGATCAGGACAACACCCCACCCCCACCCTTAATACACACACTACACCTCTCCCTCTTTATTCTTACCTGTCAACACACAAGTTTTTAATAACGGTAAAAGTTCTATGGGTTCCTGGAGTCTCTTATTTGTTTGTGCTGGATTTCTTAAAGGATGGGTTCGCTGAAATGACAAAATATCTAAAAAAATATATTTATATCCTTTCTTACTCATCTAGAGATGCATTGGTCATGTAAACCAGCGGTCCCCAACCTTTTTTGCGCCACGGACCGGTTTATGTCCGACAATATTTTCACGGACCGGGCTTTAAGGTGTCGCGGATAAATACAACAAAATAAAACCAGTACCGGCACCAAAAAAAGAAGAATTATTCATAACACAGGGGAAAAGACCCAGGGAAACCAAGTTCACGATAAAAACGATTAAAAAAAATTACGATAAAAACCCTGAAAACCATAAATTTCACACCGTGAGAGCCTCAACTCTCACGGTCCGTGGCCCGGGGGTTGGGGACCACTGATGTAAACAGTTTGGGGCAGGATGTGTGATGGTTTTGACATCCTGAAATTTATGCCTCCTCCTTTAATATAAAGCGTGACTGAAATAATGTCACTGTTGTTCCAGATAACCCATAGAACACACTGCCAACACATTTCAAAGCAACTATACCAACAATTTTTTTTGATAGAAAGCAGTTCCACTGAAAAATTGCTCACGTTGAGTGCTTTTGATTATTTTTCAAATGCTTTGCAAACAAAACTGTTTGTCTCCTGCTTGGATATATTTAAAAACTGAGCACATAAAAGGAGAACTTTCTGCCACAGGTAAATGATCTTTTTTATGCGTTTACTGAAATACTCAAAAGCTACCTCTGCGTCATGGTGAGCTGAGCTATTAGTGTAGTTCAAACAACTGCCCTCCCAAGAATGCCAGCAGCAGCATCTGTTTCGGTAAGCACAGTAAGTTTACACTAAGAGACAAACTTAACTCGAGAGTTGCCCCGTGAATCAAATCTCTAGAAACAGGGAAAAGCGTGTATTTCAAAGTTAATGTGCAATGTTAAATTCGTTTATTTAGCCGATGCAAGTGATTTTTTAGAGTAACCCATTGTAATGAAAATCAAGTCTGCATTCTTTTTTATCTGCAGTATATTATTATTGTGTGCTCATCAATAAAAAAATATAGATTATTAAATAGCTACTCTAAATTGCCTCCAATTTAGTGCCTTCAAGTAATGCTGAAATTTTAACAGTAATGCATAGATGATGCTCGCTGTGAAGTCCTGACAATTTCAAGCCCATTTCTACAGTCTTTTAATAGATTTTTACGTTATACAGAAATGAATGGCTTAAAAGAGTAAATAAAAACAGAGAGTCAAATGTCAGTGTTTTGTAATATATGGGCTAAAACAGTCCAGCCCATACTGCAGACACTTCTGTTAAATTACAGTGAAGTACTGTCAGTTTTATTGTCAACTTCTGAAGAATTATACAATACCATGTTGTATAGACTAAAAAAAAAAACATGCAATACTGTGAGCTGTTGCTATTATAAAGTTACATTAGTGTTTTTTCTCATGCTGCACTGTTACAAGAAGAATACTCTAGTTTTCAGCTATCCTAAACAGGAATGCTGGCTGGATGTATTGTGTCTCAAACTTACTTCCACACTTAACTTGTTCCTTTGAATGTGTTCACATCACAGGTCATATAAAAATAAAGTCATGGGACAATGAAATTACACTCAATTTAATTTCTAAGGTTTTCCAGCAGGACATAATAAAAATTATTTGTTCCTTTCAAGATTGTGTAATTATTTAAATACAACCTCAAATTATAAAATATTGCAGTGTCATTATCTATTTTGCAAAAATTAAGCCAAAATGCAAGTAAATCTTTACTGTTTTCATAGGATTAAGAGAGTAAGTAGCAGCTAGTTGCTGCTAATCAAATAGTCTTGACTACCTGATCATCAGCTTGTGAGAGCACCTGTAAAAACAGACATTTTGGGAGTTTGAGGTATAAATGACATAGTAGCTAATGATTCATCGCAGAAAACAGCAAGACTAAAGTCTGGATTAGCTTTTTTTTTTAAAACAGAAATTGTGAAAATCTATTGTATTTAGTAAAAATTATGAATTACTATTAACCTAAATTCATTACATGGCACTGAGGTGTCTTTAAATTCTACTCCTCTTTGTTCTCTCCCGATGCTAAGACATCCCTCTCAATTTGTCTGAGACCAGCACGAGCTTTAACGGTACAGTGAAATCTTACCATTGGATTGCAGATTGCAGTCAACTGACTGCAAGTGCATAAGCCTCGGTTGGGACAAACATGTTTTATTCAGTTAAAGACATTAAATTTAGACTTTACCCCATAATGGACGTGGCCAGCCAGAATGTTTCTCCTACTGTTTGTATGTAAGGACATACTTTTTAACATATTTGAATAATAACATTACTTAGCAATAAATTGGGAATTTAAGTAATGAATATATGTCAATTTAATATTTTGATATATAAAATATTTTAAATATGTCAATTTAATATTATACCCAGTCACCTGAAAAACTCTGTTCATTTATGCTGAGTGTAGGCTGTCCTTCAGCTGTCAGTATGTCAAGTGAGTGTCCAGATTTGTTTACTCTGGGAAGGCTGTTAAACTTCGAGAAGGTAGTCCATTTTGAATCAGTGAGACAGTGAAACTCCTGTCTGGTGGCAGTGACACTGAGGTGAGTTGTTGAGGATATACTGAACAATTCTGTCAGTAAGCACTGTTGTTTTTGCCACTATTAGTTGCTGTTAGCTTCTGTTAGCTGCTATTAGCAGTGTTAGCTGCTGCTTGCCAGTGTTAGCTGCTGTTAGGCGGTGTTAATCAAATTTTCTTTGAAGTGGATCTCTCATACCACGTGACAAAGTAATCAAACTATTTATAAGAGGTAAAGTGTGATTTGAGCCAAACATTAGCTGGCAAAGGAGGATCGCCTGTCTAATCTGCTGACAATAATTATGTTAATGTGGGGAATAAATGAGCACCTTTATGCATGTTTTTGTGTGTTAGAGCCCTGCCTTCAGTTTAGGAAATGCGGCTTCAGGTGAGGGGGAAGAGGATGACCTGTTGTCTCTTTCCTTTGTGTTTTCACTTTTTTGGTGACGTAAACCACAGATGATAGTGTTAAGGTGCAGGCATAAATTAAAATTTCCACCTACGAGTACTCTTGCCCCTCTGACTTTGGGTACTAGCTGTGTAGAGGGTCTCTAGCCACATACATAAAACACCATTAGGTAAGAACGCAGATGTCCATCTTGGTCACTGTATTCAGTACTTCCACAAACCAGCACCCGCTCCCGTGTATTTAATTCTAAGTTTATAAGAATGCGTCAGTATGCTGGAAGAAGTATCAAATTCTTTTTGTCTATTAAATAACCTAAAAAATGACTAACTGTCCCTTTAACTCTAAGATGACCAACAGTATTTTACAAAAAGGGTTCAGGGAGCAAAAATTAGCATCGTCTTCCTTCTGGCCGAGTTTAATTTTCAATGAGTCTGCTTTCCCATTCATGTGTATAACTTGTGTTATTTTTGCACTATTACTATTATTTGTCATTGCACTGTGGTTTGCATATGAACACATTTATTCTACACTATTGTATTACATCAGCCAAAATAGATGCCCTGCATTTTTAGAGCCACAAAGCTTGACGGCCTCAAGGTTAATAGTTTCAGATTTTTTTTCTGCAAAATACAGAATTCAAGTCTGTCTCATTTGTGTGTACCAAGTAGGTCAGACACTGAAATGCTAAATAGAATACTTGTGTTTTGTACAAAAAAAAAAAATTTACATATTTTTTCACACAATATTTTTAAACCAAAGAGACGGCATGTTATTTCGGGACCGGCCCACACACTGCTCCTTTGTGAGATTTATCTTGCAGAACAACGGGCATCTAAAATAGCCAAATAAAAGAGTGGGTTCTTTTTTTCCCTCTTGGACAGTATTTACAAGAAGGCTGTCTTCAGCTGTGGAGTGGAGGTGTGTTTGTTTTCACACTGCTCCAAAGAATATAAGCAGAGACACTATCTCCATTCCCATCTGATCTGGCCAGGTAAAGCTGCAGCAGAAGTGTTGGCAGGCAAAGACTCCTCTGGACCAAATGGAGTTGAGGTATTTGCCTCTCAGGCATCTGAAGTAGGACAGTGAGAGGTGTGTATGCAGCTCCTTCAATCAAGCCCTGTCTTTGCTAAATTAACACATTCCCCATCTGAGGAGAGTAATTTAAGGTAATCACTGATTAGAATTCATCATATTTAGTTATAAGTCTCCATATGCTATAGCTGTCTGGTAGTAGAAAATCTTTTCAATCTTTTTTAGTGTAGGTGGGATTTATTTGATTTTGGTTTGATGTCGGCAAACAAAAGTCTTCTTGTGTGGTTCACATCTTGACTGAATAATTCTAAAAAAATAAAACATTTTTATTGAGCTACACTATCAGAAACACAAATCGGGAATCAATTTTGCAATTTTGATCAGATTTGATTAACAGTTATTGGACATTAGCAAACAGTTTCACCACATTTGGATGCAATCATTGCTGTTTGACGAATTAAAATATGTGGCATCGGTTCATTTAACAGGAAGCTGCTGTAACTTTTGCTGAAAAATTCTATGTTCATGCGAGATTATGTCAATCATACAATATGTTGGTAGAGAAAATAGGTCCTTGGGGATTTTTTTAATCAACAGAAAATCCAAACAGTGTCCGTGTCTTTGAAGAATGGATCAATAAAAACGCCAGAATGACCTTAAATTACCTATTTAATGTGCATTTATGAAAGTCTCATGAGAGTAACATCAGAGAAAACTACAACAATCACTTGATTATGTGGGCATGTGTTAAAAGTAAAAGTCTAAAAATACTTAATTTCAGCAGGCGTCGAGTCAAACCCAGACCAGTGTTCCCCATAAGGGAAAGCAATAACTATGACCTCAGTCTGTTATTTTGGTAATGGCTAATTAGAGGGGGCTTGTTTCCGATTAGCTCCTAATGTTACTTACACAGACCATTGCCTTGTTTCCGTGTATATTGAGTTATCCCCCCTTGCTGCTGTGCTACAGGAATAACTGGTCTGACTGTTCCAATCAGGCTGTTTGTTTATGTCTTTGATCACATACACAATCATGACACTGTCAGTCCATTATTCTTGCTTTTCAAACCCTCGTATTTTAATGTATGTTTCTCATTTAATCTAATCACTTCTCTGAAGTGATCCTGAGAAGTTTCCGGGAGAATGAATTATTCTTGGCAAGGTGTGGTCATATTTAGTGATTTGGCTTATCATTGGACAAGTCATTCTTCTGCATCCGTCTCTACGTGTTATTTTCTGAATTTGCAATAAGATCTTTACTGGGCGATTAGAAACTACACTAGAAGTAAATCTTTAGAATAAGTGGGGCCTCCTCCCTAACTGATTTATCACTGTCTTCCAAAAGAACTTATGATCTAGCACCCAGTCTGTTGTTTATCAGTGCCTACCCAAACATGACTGTCACAGAAGCCAGACCCGCCACCTTTACGACTGGGGTTTGGTTGTGTTTAGGCAACTGAAACTACTTAGGGAACAATTATCATGATTCAAAGGCAGCAGTACTGCTGCAAACATCAGCTTCTACTAAACATCTACACCAAGTTCCGCCTGAAGTTGTTGGAAGCTAATTATCAGTTGTTCTTTTGACCACTGGATATTATTCTCAGAAATCTGCTGCTCAGGCTATGCTCTTTATGCTTTAATACAGTCAGTGTTGTGTGGAGATTCTTGGATAGCATCAAAGTGAATATCGCCAGCTCTCTGGCTGCTGGTTCCTACAGGGCACCACCTTTTCTTTTCCAGTTAGTCAGAGAAGAATAATTCAGAATGTTGAAAGTGTAAAAGAATGATGTAATAATTTTCATACAATATATGATAAATACTTTCTGTCCAAGTACATACATTCATCTTTTGAATTTAGTCATAAATTTTGTATGTTTTCAAATTTGTTGCCATAAATATTGCTCTTATATGTTATCTTGGTTAATACGCCGCTGATAGTTTTGGAAAGCTGCTGACCTTCTGTGTTGGTTGCTTCACATTCCGCTTTCATTGGTGCTTTTTTAACATTTCCACTTTCCACACCCACCATTTATTCATGTCTTGTCATAGAACAGTTCATTATTCGAATAAACCGTTCACCTCCTGCAGTACCAAATAGTTTTTAATCACATTTCTCTACGCTTATAAAGTTATACTGAACCCAGAACCACTGATTTTGGTACAAATTTGTTGTCTATGTGACTAAGCAGTGGGAAGTCATGATATCCCTTTGCCAGATTTTTTAACAGTTACAATGAGTCCATAGACTGTAAATAAAAGATGACAGTCGCTTTCAGGTCTGTAAAGTGCAGTTAGCTCAGAAATGCCTTAAACGTGCATTCTTTAAGCAACAGAGTTTGACTCTTCTCGTTGCAAATGTCTGATTTTAGCATTTAGTGTACTTGCCGTTTGGTTTCTCAGTCACATCCAGTCCATGCTCAGTACCCACTTTTTCATGTGTCCTTAAACTGCAGTGAAATATGACATCTGCAATATGCACTATTCATTCTAAAAGAGACAGCTTGGGGAAGTAGGGAGCTACAGAGTCCAAGGAATCATAGTCTAATCTGGTTTAATCACCTATTGCCCCGTTGGTGGCAGGACTAGTTTGCCAATTTGCACATAGCAGAGATGTGCAAAGTCTTTTCTAGATGTCTTAGCTATGCACTATCATCAGGGGGCAGTGTAAAAAGTATGTACAGCCATTATTCTTGCTCATGGTTGTGCAATCCCACGATTACACTCTCTGGGGGACTATAAATCCTGCATTAGGCTGAAGTTGCATTTGCATTCCAAAGTATCTTTGGACTGACTTTATAATGAATTGTTCCAACATCATGCATCATGCCCAATTTTTTTATGAGAAACAACAGTTAAGATTCAACTAAAAAAATGCTAACTTTGATGACTTTTGGCATCTAAGTGAACAAAGAAGGAATGTTTTTTGTTTTCCTGGCAGAAGAATTCTCCATTAGAAACACTGTGTAGATCCATCCATCCGTTCTCTTCCCCTTATCCAATCTAGGGTCGCGAAGACTGTATAGATCAGTAATGTAAAAGACACGTTGTTACTGTTGTGGAAAACTGCTTTATATTTCCACAAAACACACTGAGCAAGAGGTCCCAGCAGGATGAGTGTATCCTTATTTCCCCTTTCAACTCGGTGAAAAGCTGATCGGTGCACTAAATTTAATGGGATCCCAATATTCATCTTCAGCTGACCCATTTGGAACACCATTGCACTGCACACCTGGGAGATAAGACAAATGTGAAGCAAACTCAAGCCAAAACAGGCCTTTAATGCACCGTCAGAAACAAATGTGAATATTTTTTTTCCCTTTGCACCTGAGGTAGATTTAATATTTAAGATATAAATAACAGAAGCTTGCAGTCTGTTTTTTTATATACGGCGTTCGTCTTATCACATTCATATATTCTGCCTTATTCAAATATAGCTAATCTAATGAGCTGCTTGTAGATTTGTATAATAAAGGACTAGAAATGTTGACAGCGCTCAGCTACTATATTCAGAATTGTCTGTGTTTGCTTAAAATTGCATGCCTGAGCTAAAACTGAACTGCATCTGCATGAGTCCGATCCTGTCTACCAGCGGCTGCTTTACAGAGAGGATATACTGTCACTTTCATCGGCACTGGCCCACATATGATGTGACACAAATGGAGGCAGAATGGCCACTGAACTGAGAGCCTGCAGTGTTTGCAGTGAACAAGTGCCAGAGAAATGTGACTTCCTCTCATGCCGTCAGATCATCTGTTTCGGTTGAGTTGAAATCTGGCTTCACTTTCTGCTGGAACTCAGCAAACTCTTGCTGGATCAGCAAAAGCAACCGATAAGGATTCCACTATCAGTTTTAACCCTTCCCACAGCTTTTAAATGCAATCTGCAGAAATGCAAGAAGTCCTTGTTAGTTGGGCTTCTTGTGTGCATAATTAGTTTTTTGTTTTTTTTTAACTTGTGGTGTTAAAATGTAAAATAAACCCCAAGAAACTAGCAGTTCACTTGCAAAGTAAAAAAGCTCACATCCTGTTCATGCTCCATGAATGCGTGGTTTTTGGGAGTGTGCAAGTGTGAACTATGCCTGCTGGACGACCTGTCAACACTATAGTCACAGCTTGCAGGTTCATGGTCGCTGCTCTCATTATCAACAAGCTTTCAGCATAGCAGCTTTTATCTGCAGCTCCAGCCCTGCTGTCACCCTGCTTCAGGTGTTAGGCAAGAGCAAAGAACAGCTTCTCCAACACCACACATTGTTCACTCAACAGAGAAGTTCTGTGAAATCAAGCGACACTCGTGACACTCGCCGGAAAATATGAGCATGTCTTAAGTTTATTAAAGTCTTTCTTTTTGCTTTTTTTTTGTGGCCACTGTGGGGCTAAAGGTGTGGAGAGTAAGTTGCCGTATTATTATCACCTTTTATGGCAGCTGTGTTAGCAAACAGTTGATAATTTGCACATTCAACATTACCAGTAATTTGTGTCTTTGCGATATTCACACGCCTTTAACTCTATTTTTGGTTTCTGCCAACACCTGAGGGAAATATGTGTCTCCTTAGCTGCTAAAACCTCCCTTATATTCACCTGATGTGTCTGATGTTTGGTGTTGAAATTTGTTTAATTAGGTGACTTTTCATGCAAGGACTGAGTAAATTCCAGTGCCCCCTAGAGGATATGAGGATCATTAAATACAAAAACACTGCATTAGACAAAAAGGAAAGCTCACTGAGTATGCA
The DNA here is from genome assembly GCA_015106755.1 of Etia nguti. Lineage (NCBI taxonomy): Eukaryota > Metazoa > Chordata > Actinopteri > Cichliformes > Cichlidae > Etia > Etia nguti. Next base: position 51,788 of record VUQG01006930.1, on the reverse strand, counting down.
AAGTGGAAAGCTGCCCTCCTCCAGAAAATTAACTGTGCCTAGAAAATGTGATATTTTTTGTATGCTTTGTTGAAAACGTTTGGCTGATGCTGTTACTACAGCAAAGATCAGGCAGAGATTGTGAATGCTGAAAGAGAGAATTCTAGTGACAAATGACCAAAATACTTGAAAACAAAGTTTTCAACAGATTCTTTATAGTCCTGTGAAAAAATAAATACACCCTGTGATTCAATAGCTTGTAAGACCAGCTTCAGCAGGACTTGTTTTCTGTATGATTTTATCAGTCTCTCACATCAGTGTGGAGGAATTTTTGGCCCACTCTTCTTACAACATTGCTCCAGTTCATTGAGGTTTGCAGGCATTCATTTCTGCACAGCTCTCTTAAAGTCCTGCCACATCATTTCAATCAGGCTGAGGTCTGGACTTTAACTAGCAACACCTTGATTCTTTTTCCTTTTTTTCCCCAGCAGTTCTCTTGTAGATTGCTGGTGTGCGTGGGATCACTGTCCTGTTGCATGACTCAGTCCAGGCCAAACTTTAACCGTCAGACCTCACTTTTTAGTCTATGGTGTTGTAGTTTATACATATGCCTAACATAAAAAGAATCCCCAGTTCAATCCCAGGCAAAGATTAAAATCCCTTTGGGGTTGCAATCATGTGGCGATACCCCCTTTCCTGCATGAAGTGCTGTTTCCAGCACTTCATGCAGAGGAGCTGATGGTCGACTCAATGACTACAAGGCGTCTGCAAAACAAGCCCAAATCCTCATCCCTCCACCACCGTGTTTGACATCTGGTGTGAGGTGTTTGTGCTGATGTGCTGTGTTTGGTTTTCACCAAATATGGTGCTGAGCATTATAGCCAAACAGCTCCATATTGGTCTTGTATATTTAAAGGATGTTTTTTGCACAAGTCTTGTGGTTTGTTTAGATGCAACTTTACAAAGTTAAGCTGTGCTGCCACGTTCCTTTTAGAGAGCAGAGGCTTTCACCTGGCAACCTTTCAAAGCAAGTCATACTTGCTCAGTCTTTTTTTAGTTGTACTGTCATGAACTTTAACATTTGACATGCTAACTGAAGCCACACTGTTTCTCTGAGCATGGGGTGAATTTGCTGGGACGTCCCCTCCTGGGAAGATTGTATCATTGCATTAACACACACCTGAATGCTCCAGAGCAGCCAAGTGCCCAAACATCTGCTTTTATAGAGGTGTGCACACTTGCTGATGATTAATTAATCAAGAGTATGTGATTAGCAGCACCTGGCTGCTACTTACCCTCTTAATTCCTATGGAAGCAGTAATGGTGTACTCAGTTTTCCACAACGCTTCATAAAAATCCAGTGAAAACTTTCTTTTTCCACGACTGTATATCTCCTTGAATTTTGCAAGTGTGTTTAAAGCAAAGTTGCCAGGGTATATTTGTGCTGATCAAAGTAATGGATGGACCGAACAAGTAAAGGACAAAGCTTTAAATTGCTAGGCCCTCCGGAGTGCAAAATAAATGAAAGATATTAACTATTAAATGTGTCTATTATAGATGTAAAATCAGAACCTTTAAACTTTGTGTGGTTTATCTTTAAACTTCCTTCTTTGAGCATTTTTTTTCTTTAATAAGCCACAGGGATAAGATGTGCCAAGTATATTTTAAATGTTATTTATGGACTCAGTGGGAACAGAGCTTCCAGAAAATCAGCAGTGCTTCACAGGCTTCAGAAAGGAAGATTTGATTGGAGATTCTCAAGTGCCGTCTTCCCCTCCTCTCCCCTGCAGAGCGACTCATCTGTTCCTAATATTGCACACTTGTGCCTTGGAAACCTCTGTAACTAATGCATTATGCTAGTCCTTTTGAAAAAAATGCAGAAGGCTTTTTACAAGATCTATAGCAAAACACGGTCTGCAGATAGTGTCAGGTAGAGAATTTGTGATTACACGTTATCGGTCCTTGAGTGTATGTGCTCTGATGCCGTACATAAGGGATAGCTATTCGATTCACATTATTCATTGATGGCCACACATTTTACATGAGCTTAGAAAGTATGGCTCTTTCAAGAGTAAGTTATAAAGCCTTCCCCTTCGGGCAGACACCATTTTTCTTAGTAAACTCAGGTTAACAGACTTACAGGAGCAAATCAAAACTTGGTCGGAATTTTAAGGATGATTTTTTTTGTTTGTTTTTTTTTGTCCGTCTGCACCATCTTCACACAGTGGTAAAGGGTACAGAAGCCTATGTCTGAGTGCTTCTCTTTATGTGCCATCAGTAGTACAAGTCTCAAGGCTGTATTTATTCAAAGTTATTTTTTAAAATCTGACTTTAGGATCACATTTGTCCTATAGTTCTCTATATGCATGCTAAATGTCACCACTGTATATTATACGGCATTTTCCATGTACATTTTCTTTCTCGTGAACCCGGTAAAACTTTAAAATACCGTTAATATTTGACTGAATATTTCTGGGTGCAGACACAAACAGGGTAAAGATAAATTGTGTGAGAACTAGCAGTAAAATGATGAATTGCCCCTTTACCTTTGTTTCTCTCGGTTTTTCCTCATCCTGGGAAAATCTGTGATGTTTAGCAATGTTACCTTTCATGCAGTCAAATTAGTCTTTGGGAAACCAACTATGACAAAGCTCCAACCAACAGCACCTACATGGTAATAAAGAACCTACATGTTCATTCATGCATAAACCGAGGTGTAGGGGGGCAGATTTTCTCACAATGATTATAATAATAATAGCAGCATCTGCCATATTGGCAGCCAATACATCGTGTGATAAAGAAAATTATTATTTTTATTTGGTCCAAAAGATAAGTCGAGCCACAAAGGGCAAAGCCACAGAGTCTTTATACTTTATCTGCACGTCTTTGCCATGACATTTTAATTAGCTACTGTATGTGAAAGCAGATTTAGTTTGGCAGTTTGACTGAGGTCATATAAAATGGGGATTTTTTTTCCTCTCCTTCTGCAGTTTTGCTTTTGTGTAAATCTGGGTTCCACTGACCCACATCCTGTTTCTAACCTCCTTGAGAGAATTCAAAACAGGCAGCTGTGAGAAGCAAAGCAAAGCATTTATTGGCTTTTCTTCATTTACACATAACCATCTGTGATAAAGATCTTCTTAGCAACAGCAAATATTTTGCACATTGTTATCTCTACTGTAGATCTGTTTTGTCTTTCTTTCCCCATTTCACGATCGATTTAGCTTGGCCAAAAGTTGGCCATGTGGCACGACATGTAAACAATCAATCGGGAGCGCCGTGTCCGCCTACTGCTACGAGTTTACTTCAACCACCCCACCGCTGACACCTGTGTTGTGCAATCATTCGCACATTTACATGTTTATGCCTGCGAGGATGTTGTGACGGTTGAGCTGCTGTTCTCTGTCATAACAGTTCGACGGGGCTGAAGTTGTTGTTTGGTTCATGCCATCTGTCAGAAGTGGAGGCAACTGTAGCCTTGTTGGTTCCCAGCCACAAGCCCAACCTACTCATGGGTCACCGTGAGACCTCTTCCAACAGCCTTTAAAGTTACTTATTCACTCAGTGTGCAGGGGCCACAAAGCTGCAGCAACCCCTTGCAAAAAGCTCAATACGTCGCTGATGTTTGTAAGAAAAACAAACCATACTATTGATGTATAAATCATTTGGGGGTTACACTCAGTTTTGACAATATTACCAACTCCCAGGGGAGTTGGAGGCATATATGAAACCACAGCGAGATGGATAGTGTATTCCTTTTGTAGGAACATCATGTTTCAGCGCAACATGAAAAGGCATCCCGAAGTGCAATAACTCATCTTTGCAGTCTCCCACATGGCCCTCATGTCTTTGACATATCTAGGGGAGAGTGGTGATGATTACTAAATGGCCCGGCTCCAAAGCCCAAGCACATAGAAAACACCCTCATCTCGCATGCTGAAACCTACATGCCTCTGTTGCTTTACAACAAAGGCTTCAAGTACAGAGGATTAACAATGACACCAGGACAACTCTTCACGGCACTCAGAGTGTGCATTACTCTGTACAATTTTTTATTTATGTCTTTGCTCGGACTATTTGTGGGGGTTTTTTATGTGAAGAAAACTGTGGTGACATTATTTTAAGTTACTAATTTAGGGCTTATTGTTATCTTGACGGCAGTTGGCAATATTGCTGCTGCCTCATGTTTGTACACTAAATACAAATCTACTGTGTACACACATATATTGTTGCTAAAATAAACACTGAGAAATATTAAAACACAACAAAAAAAAAACTGTCATCACCATCGTGAGTGCTGCCCAATGTCATCTTCAGAAGTAGTGTTATTCGCTTGGTTGCTGAGAGTTAATAGTTAATAGCAGCTAAATTTGAAGCTACAGCTAGCAATCATTTAGTTTAGCGTAAGGACTGTGAGAACAGCTAGCATGCTAAGTAGTTAGCTAAAACATTACCTATAAAAGATTTACATATTAAGTTATTGTTTAACATAAAAACAACAAGAACCTGAAAAGTAACAGCAGTCTAATGTATTGTGTGTCTACGCACTGTAGGAATGTATTGTGTTGTATTGTGTTGTGTTTAAAGGGGAGTGAAAGCTTTCCTATAATGCTAGTTAATGTTCTTTTAACTCTACCAGAGGTTATTCTGATTACTTATTGTTGTATTTTTGCCTTTTTTCTGTAAAAACCCTTATCTTATTTTGGTTGACATACATTTATTGATTTCTATCTTTGTTTGAACTTCAATGTTTTTTGTTGTTTGTTTTTTTTGGCTAAATTAAAATAGTTCCCTGCTTCCTGTCTTTATGCTAAGCTAAACTAAGCTGAATGTCTTTTAGCTGTAGCTTAGCCCAGAGTTGCATGAAAAAAGTTGCTGCCTGCTTATTTGCTTATTCTCATAAGAATGGGTATATTTCCAAAACTATTTCTTTATATAGGAATTAGGGTCACAATAGAGGCAAGCAAGTGTAAGCTTGGGTTTTATCTCCCAGCACTATTTTGACCTGCAGGCCTGGTGGGAGCATTCAGGTCCAGTCTGTCCTGATGCTTCACTCACAGTTTAGCTTGGAGGAGTGGGATTAACTCTTATCTCCACAGGGATGAGGTCTGTCTTTTGGCGCAGCCTAACATGGACTCGTTTAAACCGCCCCTGTTGCCACTTCACATTCACAAACATTCCTTAGCGGACAAGTCCCCCAGATAGCAGCTTCTTTAACATACTGTACCATGAAAATTCCAGAAGTTGAGCTTGCTCTGACTCCGACAAAAGCCCATACAAACAACTGCTAATTTATTCTCACTCCATTCTGAGAGCAAACATTCCTGCTAGTGAGGCAGACCAAACAACCTACTCTCACAGTAAACATCCACGCACAGACGGGCAGGTTGTTTTTTCCCAGACTGAAATAATAAATCACAGCCTGTAGTTTGGTCCACAGGTTGAAAACCCTGAGCGTGGCTGGCAGGTTGCTGGTTAAATTCTGCAGAGTTCCGAGCACAAGATTTAATAGCAACCTCAAGCTCCGAACTGTGAAATAATATATGGCTTTATACAGCTGATGTGTAACAGCATGAAAAAAAATCCAATTATTCTGTGAAAACTTACTAAAGAAACAGGTGCTAAAGTAAAACACCAGCCCTCTATTTTTCATTTCTCGTCCAGTCATTTTTCCACATCTGTCTAAACATTTCTTAACTCAAAACGCATGAAGTGTATTAAAGATGATCTTTTTTTAAAAAATGAAGTCATGACCTGAAGAATACTGGCTAAGAAATATATAATATAATCACATGCTGTAATATATACAGTACAAGAATCTTCGAGGTGTTCTGCACAGGGAGTTTTTATTCCACTCCATCTAAGCCATCCCATAACATCAGTGTAGGATTACCCACGAGCTCAGACTCTCTCTATCACGCGTTGTCCATGAAGTCTTTGATAAGCCTGTGTTTTTAGTTCTGGATAACGCACATATGGAAAGGTTTTATTGAGCATGGCGTTGCATAAAACTGGATTTCCGAAAGAGGAGGCAACCAGTAGGAATGGGTATCTAATCACGGCAGGGTCAGGTCCGACACAGACTGTGTGTGTCTGCTTTAGCAACAGAGGCTATTCTTTTCCTTCTTCAAGCGAATCCAGTGTGTCCACTGGAGTTTATGTTAAAATTCAAACACATTCAGAGCTATAGGCCCTCCTGCTGGTATTGGAAGTGGACTCAGATCAGAGTGTGAAAGTGGGAAAACAATATTGCGCTTTCTTTACGTAAGGACTGTGGTGAGAGGTGTGTTCAAACACGAATCCCTCGGTGGCGCCTCAGATATTCATTGTCATGCCTCGCATTGTGATCTGTGTTGATTTCTCCAACTTTTACCTGATCTCATCCCCTCTTAAAGTGTGTTGTAACTTGAAGTCTCTCTTGTGGTTGTACTGGGTAATGTCCTTCCAGAGTTGCTTGTTTTCACAAGTGTTGTGCATGCCTGAACGCTCACCCACTGTGTAGTGAGTAACATTCATAAACTAACATTTATGAAATCAAATGGCTGCTTATCCTCTAAATATGCAGGCGTAGACTTTATAGGTTTATGGGATTTTATAAAGCATTGTATCATTGTTTTTATATAACATTTGAATGATATATTCTGTTTGTTTTTTCTTTTTTAAACAATTCAGACTTTGTATATAAGTAAAAAACAAAAAAAGACCTAAAGGCATTGGAAGGTGAATTCATAACCGCACAGTTACTTCTTATAGTTCTTTATAATTCTTTGTATTGTTTTAAATGGTCATTTATTCTATTTACCTATTTTATATGTAAGAATGTAATCGTATAGGAAAAGATGTTTCTTTACTGTGCATATGACAATAAAACTTTGAAGTTTTACTTCCCAGAACTATTAGTCAGATTCTATTTTTTGCAGAAAATAAATAAGAAAAATGATATTTTCCCTGGTTACATGGACTAACAAATAATATCTCATCTTTATTTCACTCTTCTATCTGAAAAGAAAGGCGCAAACTACTTTTTATCCCGGTGGCTAAATGCTCTGTGCGCCGTTGGTAGAGTAGTTACGGCAGAAAACTTTCGCCCCTGGGAATGTCGCCTTCACTGACTATAAGAAGTGTAGATTTTAAAAGCTGAGGTCACGCAAACGAAGTGAAGGTGCGTTTGAATTTGATGTTTTTCAGACACAGATCACGTGTAACTTGCTCCAAATGTAGAATAGGACTGAATTGTGACGGAATAAAAAAAAAGTTAGCCGTTTCTCACACTTTGGTTCAGAAATTGTTACTTTTACGTGTCAAAAACGGCCTTTAAAAATTGTCACCTTTGTCCTGATTTCATCTTTTCGTTTGCAGTTACAAAACAAAGTTGTTTTCGCGTGCAAAGGAAACGAAATATTTCATTTTTTTTTCAGGCTGAAAAACTTTTTCTAACTTCAGATGGTTCGCGTACGAGGCGCTCCTGAAGGCACCAAAAAGTCTCGGTCAATTAGTAGAGTTTAGACAGTGAGGAGAGCTCGGAGCAAGTAGGTCTCGGCTAGCGCTCCGCCAATGACCAGCTAAGAGAAGAACGCCCCACTGCTCCTCCGACTCAGATCTGCGGGGGTGGGGAGTCCACAAGTTTGACTCTGGATTTAGGGAAACCATGGGATTCGAGTTGGACCGCTTCAAGGGGACTGTGGACCCGGATTTCAAATGCAACTTGTGCAATAAAGTCCTGGAGGACCCGCTGACGACTCCGTGCGGTCACGTCTTCTGCTCCGGCTGCGTGCTGCCCTGGGTCGTCCAACAGAGCAGCTGCCCGGTCAAATGTCAGCGGATCTCTACCAAAGAGCTGAACCACGTCCTGCCTCTCAAGAACCTCATCCTGAAGCTGGAGATTAAATGCGATAACCACGCGAGGGGCTGCGATGCCGTGGTGAAGCTGCAGCATCTGGCCGAGCACGCCGAGATGTGCGACTACTCCCCGGCGAAGTGCAGGAACAGAGGATGCAGCGAGGTGCTCAACCTGCGGGACGTGGATGCTCACATGCGGGAGACGTGCGACTACAGAACGGTGGGGGTTTGCGAGAGCGGCTGCGGGCTGATGCTCACCCAAAAGGAGCAGAAATCAAACGGCCACTGCTGCCTGAGAGCCCTGAAGGCGCACAACAGCGCGCTGCAGTGCAGAATGATCATCCTGGACAGGGAGTTCAAGAAGCAGACCATAAAAGCCAACAAGAGGGAGAAGGCTCTCCTGGCACAACTTTCCGCCGTGCACAGCGAGCTGCAGATGACAGCGCTCAAGTATCAGAAGAAATTCACAGAGTACAGCGAGAGGATCGACTCCCTTACCAAGACCGTGGCTTTCTCCTGCAAGGTAAGCAGGAAAAGTTTGTGCTCTGAGTGATTCCCAGCAGCTTCTCCCTGCTGTCATCCACAGTGTGACGCCTGGAAAATCGGTGTTCTGTGAGAATAAAATCATTCCAGTGCAACTTGATCCTGACATGCACTGTGCGTAAGTCAATTGCCTCAAGGCCAACTTTTATAGGCTGTAAAATATCTTCCTCAGCATGTTTTTGTCGGCACTCTGGGAGTTCTTGTGTCACTTTAACTGGGCCTCCTTGTTGTTTGGGTGGCTGCCTTTTTGTTTAACTTCACCCCAACTGGAAAAGGAAGTCAATGTTGTTGGCGATTCTGCTTTTTTTTTTTCTTCTTTTTTTTTCCTGGTGTTTCCAGGAGAACTTCGTGCCTTGGCTGCCTGCTTTGAGACATGGATGTCAGCTGTGCCTCTTGGCCAGCTGGCAGTAAATGTGGGG
>VUQG01006929.1:5598-23409 GCA_015106755.1 Etia nguti | reverse complement strand
ATAAACACATTACACATTGGTTCCGTTTTATTAGGTACAGCTATTTAAAAGGAATTCATTCTAATGCAACTGAATCCTTCATTGTTTAAACAGTTTTAGTGTAATGTTTTGCAGTGTATAATATCTGAACCTCGGTGGCTGTAGCTCAGGTGGCAGAGCAGGTCAGCCACTAACCAGACGCTCAGTGGTTCGATCCCAGGCTGCTCCAGGCTGCATGCCAAATATCCTTGGGCAAGATACTAACCCCATGTTGCTTACTGGTGGTGGTCAGAGGGCCCGGTGGCGCCAGTGTCTGGCAGCCTCGCCTCTGTCAGTGTGCCCCACTGTGTGGCTACAATGTAGCTTGCCATCACCAATGACTGAATGTAGTGTAAAGTGCTTTGGGGGTCCATAGGGACTAAGTAAAGCGCTATACAAATACAGGCCATTTACCATTCTTTCTGATACACCTTTAGTGAAAAACTCAGAACCTCAGTTTAACATAGTATTTCAGCACCAAATACTGGCAATGAAAGAGTCACCAAAAAGGCTTTAAGACTTAAATGAGCTTTATTTTTATAAGAACTGTAATTCCTGTTTATAATCATCTATTGTGGCTGTACTACAAGTGTGTGTGGAGAAAAAAAAAAGCACTTTACTCAGAACAACAATAATAGCACTGCAAAATTTCAAATTTCTTGCTCTGAAGAATCTTGTCTCTGCCCTCTGGATCTGTGAGGTTTTTCGTCTTCCCTTCAGATTTATGGTTGCCGTGTTTTGCTGCCCTCTGCTGATCTATTTTGACTTTAGCAGTGTTTCCTAAAGGTTTCCCCTTATACCTGTACTTTTGTCAAACTGTCTTATTTAAATGTACCAACACAGTTACTTAAACTCTGAAAATATTTTACTAGTCAGTAGTCTTGTCTGGGAATGACTGACAAAATGAATGCCATCCATCCATCCATGCAAATCAGTACAGTTCAAAGCTTTAATTTGTACCAACATTTACACTGACACTGAACAGTCTGTGCTCTGAGCCAGGCAGTAAACATTAATTCTCAGACATATATACAAACTCTGGATGATTGTCCCTGGTGACTGCAGTTTCACTAATGCAACATAAAAATGCATTGGCCCTAATCTTTAACATTTAAGATTCACATTTATTTTCAAAGCAAAAACACTGGAAAGTTATCTTAACAGAATGTGATGTTGTTAACACAAGCACAATATTACAATCTGACACAAGTCTTATTTGTTATGAAATATCTTCGATTTGAAAATCATAATAATAGGATCGGGGATTTATAAAACTCTGTGTGCATAATTAGACCTATGTGTTTTCTGACTGATGTAAGCCAGAAATACATAAGAAGTAGAAACAGAAAAATATTGAAAGTTGCAGATGTATATTAAATGGGAATTAAAACGCTGTCATAGACCGAGTTTTAATCTGGTTGTAGGCTGTGGCACTTTTCCACAGGTGGCAGTAGTGGACTGGACTGGACTACACTACAGTTCACCTAAATGCAGGCAATGTAAACTGCATGATTTATTTATTTGTGATAACTCTCAGGGTGATTAGTGCTCAACTAACAGGTTAAGAATGTTTTCGCTATCAGCAGCGAGACAGTGCCAGATGTAACGCCATCCATCCATCCATTCATCCATCCATCCATCCACAGGATATCTACCAAAAATACACTTCATTTAATTTCATTTTCTTCTTTATTCGTTAGGGACCATGTGCAAACAAAAATTAACCTTATAAGAAACAATTGTACCTGATTTAGCTTATGATTTTCATCCGCAGTCCCTGGACAGATTTAATAAAAACATCAGAAATAAACAAATTATATTAATACAAATTCAGCTGACAATTCAGCACAAGTGGACAAACATCCAAGCTAAAATAATTTCAAACTCCAGCCCGGTATCACGCCCACACGACGTCCCCTAGTGGACCAACAGGTCAATTACACGCGTTGCCTTTTACATTAGCTAACTCCGGTAACTAATCTACCTACACTACCAGGTTTTAAGGTTAGTTAGTTTCATTCACGGTAAATTGACTGAAGCTTATGTTTCCTAACTCTCACTTAGCACTCTTAAAAATTCAAACTGTATCCACAGACACATTTTTGCACTCACTCGCAAACCCAGACGGATGGATTAACACTAGGGGTTCAGTGTCTTGTCCAAGGACACTGCAACTGATAGATATTAAAGATGCAATCTTTGGAGTAGTAGACAACCCACTCTGAATCCCGAGCCTATTAAATAAACATATTTAATAAGCAGTCCATCCAGGGGTGCGACTTAAACAAATAACCTTATATTCAAGCGGGTAATGATCACTCAATCACAAATCTGACAGTCAAAATAAGACATGCTTTTTTTTTGCATTCAATTGCGTGCCATAAATTTTTAGTTTATGTATGATTCATTTAAATGTTCTCCTCCCAAAATGTTGTGCTTTAAAAAGAAAGGAAATCTGAAAACAATATAAGAGCCGCAGTGTGACTTTTGATCACCTTTGCAGTTCAGTTATGGGTGAATGATGTATGCAAACTTTTGTGAGTGAAGAAAGTCTGCCAGCGGGCTGGAACATGACCTGAGTTCCGTATTGACGATCAGACCAACCATCAGCGGCTGGTTCAAATCAAACCAGACCTTTCCTCTAAGAGTATCGCAGGAGATTTCCAGTTCCTTGACTGGGATAAGCGGGAGTAGTCATGGCACCAGTGGTGTCCAGTATTGTTGTGTTGGCTCTCTATGTGATCCTGTCCCCTCGTGTATCCGGTAAGTTTGACTATTTTAATCTGTAAAGGGCATTAGATTAATCACAGACAATCAGTGTATGATGTCATGTTCATACCAATATGAAACAGGCCGCTATTGTGTTATTATTATTATTTTTAAGTTACAGTTTTGTGGTTTAAATCTAATAATAATTAGTTTGTTTAATTCAGTCATTCGGTCAAACACAGGAATACTCACATGGACACGTTAAATGTCAGTGTCTGGGTATTTTCTAATGTTATAAGCTATATTCTGGTAACTCAAGTTGCCAGGTAAATAGGTACAGGCAAGCCCATTATAAACGATGTGAAGCAGCAGGCATAAAGAAATACAAATCTTTAAAGGTTATAATAATCATCATTTGGATTTTTAATTTTTAATAATAATTTAATAATTAAGGGCTCTAAACTGGGAGCTGAGCCTAAATAAGGGTGTGAAAACACAACCTTTTTGCAGAATGCTGTACAGTTCAACAACACCCACAACTACAGCCTCTGAAATTACACTGAAGTTGAACAGCTCCCTAAATGTCAACACGTCGCTGCACTGAGCAGTGAATTATCTTAATTAAAATTTTATTTAATTATCTAAAGTGTGCTAATTTCTCTCTGTTTTCGGTGTCTGTTCTGTTTCATCAGGGGACGTGTGCTTAGAATATACAAAGACGTTCGGGACTCAGAGCACCGTGTCCATTTTTCAGAGCTCCCAGGAATGCTTTGCACAGTTTTGCTGTGGTGACTGCAACAACAGATATTGCTGTTCAGACCTTTTGAAGAAGTTTGATAAAGATCGGCAAGAACAATGGTATTTTTTTCTATTTCATTCTGTAATCAACAAAAAACTACTGTGTGTAAAGTTAACAATTTCTGTTTTAGATGTCTGTTCCCTTTTTTCTTCCCCTTTTTTGTGTAATCACAACAGAGTCATTGGGATGGTGTACCAGTTTTAGACCAATTTTACCATTAATAAACAGGAAGTAATGTCTTCCTCTGCACGATTACCAACAAAGGTATAAAGTTGAAGAGCTATCTAGAACCTGTATTGGGATAGCTCAGTAGGTAGAGTGGTTGCCCCATGATCGGAAGGTCGGGGTTTGAATCCACTGAATAGCTACCCCGAGGTACCCCCTGAGCAAGGTACCGTCCCGACACACTGCTCCCCGGTGCGCCTGGTTAGTGGCTGCCCACTGCTTCACTGAGTGAATGGGTCAAATGCAGAGAGAGTAATGTCCCCACAGGGATCAATAAAGTACACATTACTATTATTACCTACAGCTTGCACCAGAGGCATTTTTCCCAACATTATTGGTAACACTCATAATCCGTGTTCCCCTACTGCTAGAGGATTGACAGGATACCCGCTGGTTTCATTCAAATTCAGTGTCTTGTAGACATTTAGCAACCTTTTTCTGATTACCTGAGCTGTGCTACCTGTGCTACCATTAGTAATTGGGTTTTTTTTTTAATAGTGTTTGGAAGTGCTGAAATTTGTGATATGTTGGCAGGAGAGGGTGGGAATGGTTGGTATACAGGTTGTCAAACTGTTATTCTCCGGGCCATTAAAGAGCACTACCATAAAAGTCAGGGGGAAATAAAGAAATACAAACTATATAATAGATGGAGGTATAGAAAAGTATATACTTTAGTTAATGCAGATAAGATTCAGCTATATTTTCATATATCAATTTATTTTTAATATAACAAGTCTGTGGTTAATGATGCTATCTGGTTAACATAATTATATCACACTTGGTTGCACACTTGTTATTGGCTGGCCCATGCACAATGTTCTTAAAAATGGGTTAACCCATGTTAATATAATGAACGATAATATAAAGAATACTATTATAAGTCGGAGGGTATCTCATTATAAACAGTGCTTTTTTAAAATCAAGAATACAGGTCACTACTCGTGAGAAAATAATTTTTATTTCTGAAAGTACAAATATGTTCATGTTCAAAATTTATCATTAATATTATTATCTGTCCGCTTTCAATTATCCAGTTCAGGGGCACAGGGGGCCTGGAGTTTATCCCAGCTTTCAGAGGGCGAGAGGTTGGGTATATCATGCGCAGTTCACCAGTCTGTCGCAGTGCTAGCACAGACAGACAGGCATCCATCATACATTCATACCTATGGCCAATTTATAATCAGCTATAAGCCCAATATCATGCAAGTCTTCAACTGTAAGAGGAAGCCAGGATACTCGCTGAGAACTCATGCAAATTCCATGCAGAAAGATCTCAGACTAGATTTCACTACATCCTGTTTAGGTTTGAAAGCATTTCTATTATTTAATGGCAGATGGCATGACCATGACCATGTTTGGACCTGAATTCATGCTCATGCCAATAACAAAAAGCTTATAGTGCGGAGGAGGGGTGTCATGTATAGACAGAGAACTGGGCGTTTGTGAGGTGAAATTCACATAAATTATCTCCAGTTAAATCCAGGACTTCCTTGCTGCGAGGCAACAGCACTAACTAGTGGTCAGAGGGAGCACACATACCGCCCTATACAAGCTGTTGAATATGCATGTATGAATTAAGTGTAACTGGATTCTTTGTAACTTCACTGTTTTCAATATATTTCTATCACACTTTGGTTGTTTTGATTGTTTATAATTCTATAAAGATCTTAAAAGTCCAGAATCTGGTGAACAAAGGACTCAAAACAGTTTCTTTTTCTGTGCAAGATTTTGCATAATCGTTTCTTTGTTTCCTTTTGAGTTTGAACAACGTTCACAGACTCACTTTACCCGCTGCCATTGCTGTAGTGATCGTCATCTTTGCCTTTATGTTAATGTTCATCATCACCTGCTGCTGCGTCTTCCCCTCCTGCTGCCTGTACAGGAGGTTCCGACAGCCACGGCGTAAGTACTCCACCACTAACAACTGATACTTCCTTATTTTAGAGTGATCCTTTAAATCCTGAGTATTATACTCTGATGTGGACGAGTACTGAATGGTCACCCAAGTATTAGTTGAGTTCAAAGTCTCTGCAGACAAGTCTGTGCAGTCATAGAAAAATGGCAGGCACACAGATGTCCACACGGACCCTCGTGCTCACTGTCTGATGATGAAATTTACATAAGATGGTGTACATCAGATCCAAGGGACTGGCAAAAAGGGGGAAAGATAATCAAGACCTTAAATATAGAGCTGCAGGCTGTTAATTTGTGCAAGTTTGACTGCCTTGTTGTTTAGAATGCTTCAGGATCTCAAAATTGACATTTTTCTGAGATTTATTGATTTTCAGATATCAATTTATTGACGTGGCATCTCATTTTATTCATGTTTAGTGGCTAAAAGATCAGATAAAATCTCAAAAAAGTGCTCAAATTTAAAAACAATTAAAAACATTTTTAAGAATGTTTTTAATTAGCAAAACTTTTTTCTGTCCATTTTCTATCACAGATCAAAAAGACAACTAAGACAACAGCACTATAATCATCATTCACTGGTAG
Organism: Etia nguti; assembly: GCA_015106755.1. Lineage (NCBI taxonomy): Eukaryota > Metazoa > Chordata > Actinopteri > Cichliformes > Cichlidae > Etia > Etia nguti. The sequence goes on along the minus strand of VUQG01006929.1, from coordinate 17,162 downwards.
AAAGTTTAATATTATGTATTAGGAGACATTTCATCACACTGATTATTTTGTTTACCTCCTGAATCAACTTGAACAGCTGCTGGTTCATATAAAATAAGCAAGTGGAGATCAGTATATTTGCCAAGGATACTTTGGCATGTAGACATCCAGGGATCGATGCCTCAACCTTCCAGTTAGTTGATGCCCTGCTCTTTCCCTGAGCTACAGACACCCCATAAAACACTTCATGTAAATGGATCCATTAGTGTGAGTCATATTATTGTGTTTATTTTTTTCTGCGAGCTGAGAGAACAAGCTTTTGCTGACCCACATAACACATCTAAACTCATCTCTGCCACATTCATTTCTTCTTAAATCACTTATCACAGCATTGAGAGAAACTTCTAAAATTCTGGTGACATCTTACATGTTGCATTGTTTGAAACATTTTAGTTATGATTGCCCACATGAAGCAACAGCAATGTTTTACCAGTGACTTTTTAACATAGAAATTGAGACACCCAGCACAACCTGTTCTGATGATTCAAAATACAATATACAGAGAGTTGATGAACCCCTTTGAGCTGTGAAATTCCTCATTTGACTTTTGTGTTTGTTTGGCTTGTTAAACAACATTTTGATTTTCAGTAATTTTCTTTGGTGAGAGCGTAACCCACAGGTTTACAACTAAGTGTATCATCAGCCTGTGGGATACGCACGCTGATGCTACTTTGTTTGGTTCACTTTAAGGGCCGTGTTTTTACTTGACATTTCGCTCTGCTTTGAGTGCTCCAGGGTGCTTTGAAACAGCAGTGTAGGTGTTTTTGGTTGTTATCAGTTTGTCTATTAAACCACAACTCTGTGTGCTTATGTATTTTTTTCTTCTTCTCTCAAATCTCAAGACCACAGCCGGCAATTAACTGATCCTGTTGAGTACTGTCTGTCTTCCCAGACGATCGTTACTGTTATTTCAAATGTAGTGTGGTTGGGTTGATTATTTTCACTGTACTTTCACAGAGATGGGTTTACACTCTGAGTATAATGATGGAAATGTTTACAAGGTTTTTTGAGTCTCTATACACTTAATATCAATCTGGAAAACAGCATAATGATTTTCTTCAAAAAGTATGAATCTCTGTGTATTTCATGAACACACCATGCCATGTTTAGTTTCTTTGATGCAAACCTCATGGAGTTGATGATAAATGACTCAACTGACACAATTAGTCAAAATAGTACCATTTGCTGCTGTGCTTTCTTTAATTGGTATTCAGTCTTTCTTCCCAAGAATATTACTTATAAATGATAATTCACATTTAAAGCCTTTTGGATAACAGGTGGGATGTTTCTACATTTTCTATTTTCTTGTAGTTGTGGTAGCCAACAATACCCACACTACAGTGGTCACCACCACTCCTCAGCAGTACCCTCAGCAGCCGATTGCAGTACCTGGGCCCTCCCAAGGACTGCCCTACCAGTCAGCAACTGCTCAGCCTGGCTTTGCAGCTCAGTATGGTTACCCAGCTCAGCCCATGACCACATCGCCTTATCATGGACAGCCATTCACACCAGGACCACAACCACTGTATCAGGAAGCAAGTGAGTGCAGTTTTTGATCATCATCTTGTTTAATAAAAACTATAAAAACTATGCATCTGCATAAATATTAATGGAAGCACCCTGACAAGCACTAAAGATGCATAAGAAAGAAAAGAAAAAGAAAAAGAAGAAATGTTGGATTTTGATGCAGTGAATATGATTGAATCTAAATCAAGATCACAGTAACTTACCCTTATTCAAACCACTCATAAATGTCTTAGTGTAAATGTCCAAAATAAAAAGATATTTTAGGGTTGTAGCTTTCTGTAGGGAACAGAGGTTTTAGGATAAAATGACCTATTACACATGCCACTCTCTAGAAACAAAAAAGCATTTGGTTTGCAGATATCACAAATATATTTTTGTATATTTTATTTTTTCAAAAATATTTGTAATAAGACAATAGAGTGGAATTGTTCCTGTGTCATATTTATTCCTCTGTTGCAGAACTGCAGTTGTTGTTTGTGCAGTTGTGTCAAATCATTTTCAGTATGTTTGTTCTCATGCTTAGTTCGCTTTCTGTTTCCAGCTGGTCCTGCCTACCTTTCACAACCGATGCCTACCCACGGACAGCCGGAGTACCCTTTGAAACCTCTGGACCAGCAGCAGCCTGATGCACCACCTGCTAGCACAGCCTTCCAAGCTCAGTGTGCACCACCACCCTAGGCTGGATAGTGCACATATAAGTGCCTCAATCAGACAGCGTTTGTGAACTTGGCTGAATTGGAAGTGTGTATTTCGAATCAAGAGCCAGAGTAACTCTGTTCGTGTGTTTGTAGGAATGTTATGGTGCATCCTTTCTGTTGAATAGTTTCTAAGTAAAAGTATTCAAATTTGTTTTTTTACTGTACTGTGTAAGTTCATCGTAACAAAGTGAAAGTGTGTAACTTTTATCACTGGAGGATTTAAGCTGGAAAGTCAACAACAGTTTTTTTAAACACAAAATCTACTTAATTAATATGTAAAATATAGTTGGTTTTCTTTATAATAATACAAGTATGTTGCACACATTAAATACAAGAAACTATTGTGCCTTCCAGCCACATTACCTGCAAAGGCATGTGTGTAATTTAAATTGCTTCCAAATATATTTTTCTGCTTTCTAACTGCAAATAACCATCATCATGAATGCTGTTTGCTCAAATGATCCACAATGGTTTGCAGTGCTTTTTATAAATGCTGCCACTGAACCTTATTTTTGGTGTTCTTACAACAGGAACTCTTTTATCTTTAATATAGTTTGAACGGATTAAATTGTACACGAGTGGGTTTTTTTATGTGTTGTTTCATTTGTATTTTTGTGTAAAAAGTAAAAAAAAACCAAAACCAAAACCAAAAAAAGGAAATGACTTGAAAATCATTTTATAAAAGTCACCCTTTTCCTATACCTTGCTGTTAAGTACATTCATCTATCTTATATGAGTCTAGACCTTGACTTTCTCTACAATTTTTCCCATCCTCTTTTGTTTGACTTTGGCAGAGGTCAAAGAACAAACATTGTGTTTGTGTATAAATATAAATAAATAAATTTTATTCATATTTTTCAGACATTATTCTAAAACACTAACACAGTGTCATTAATAGTTGTATTTTGACAGGTATTTCGGTTTTATTTTTCTAACAGATCATAGAGAATTAAAAGAAAGAAGAGAAAAGACACTTCAGCTAAGTTCTGCTCATTTTAATGAAAACTGCAGTATTACAGTGGAGCTGAATTAAACTGGACTTGGCTCTGAAGACTCGGGGTGAGGACTGACCCTATGAGTTCCTTTTTTCTTAAAAATTCCAACCTTTGTAATGAAATGATATTTTTCCCCAGCTGTTTTTGTTATATATCCTGAATAAGATGCGCACTTGTCGTCCATGTTCTGGATATTGTAGTTCTGCACACGGCAGACGTCAGGCGTGATGCTGTTGAAGAGTCTAAAGTGAGCAGACCTCTTTTCCTTATCAGTTCTTCTGCACACTTTTCCTCAACTTTATAATATTTTCTACTGAGTCCAAGGAGGAGTGGTTAACAAAATGAGACAGGAAAGCAAAGAACAGGGTTAAGGATAGTTTAACTCCCAAAGTGAGTTAATATCAGATGATACTATATTAAAACGACCTAACATAACTAACACCACTAAATGCATAAGCCTTAATTTGAGAAACAGCCAGCAAAAGTGAAGCGGTGGCTTGTTCCTCTCCAAATGATGTGACACAAGGTGATCACATATAGCAGCACCTAAAAGTTATTCCAATCATTTGTATGGATAGCACTTTGCAATTAAAGCTTAGCAACAATAATATCAAGTAGCATCAAGTTTTATTGTAAGTTGAACCATCACCCTCAACCGGTGGACCCTGAATTTAGAAATAGCATGGTCACGCTGTTTCTTACTGAGAAAAGCGTTTGTAGTTAGTCATTTATATTAATGCCTTTATTTTGCATTGATTTTGCTTTTACTATTTTAGATCAAACACAATCAGACAGCACACCATGCACATTCTCTAAAATGTTTTCATATATCACTAAATCACCCAAGATACTTTAGAATATCCCCAAGACCATTAATCTACAGATCTGGTGACTGCAGAGACCATTTAAATACAGGATCATTCCTTTCTTTATATGTGGACTATGCAGAGGCATACAGCTGCCACAGCCACTAGAGGACCCCCAAACTGCAAGTTCAAACTCAATATATTCTAGTATGAAAATGACCTGTCTTCATTTGTAGCCGGCTAAGCCCCATCACATGTTTAGTGAAGCACTTCTATGATTAAAAATTAAATTTAGGTTAAAAACAATCAAGCTTCAATGATACGGAGATTGTGTCCTGTGTAATCACAACAATGCAAAATCATTATTAGGCTCATGAATTCACATCAAGTCACATGAGGAGGAGAATGATGGTTGCCCAAGCTGATTGACGTGTGGGGTTTTTAAAAAATATTTTGGTTAGCACTTTGATATTTATCTTGAAAAAAGTCTCAAAGTCTTTGTACTGTTTTAAATTTGAGCTTTATGTTATTTGCATATCACTGCATTCAGTATTTGTTTACACTTTGCACAGCGTTTCCAACCATTTTGGAAATGAGGCTATGAGATAGGGAAACAAAAACCTTAGCAGGGAAGTCTTCTGTCCACGTGAACACAAAAAATGTAACAAAAACTTTCCCTGTGTACAAGGCTTATTTTGTCAAATTGACAGAGGTGAATTAAATAATGCATTAACCACGGGTGGTCAACTGACATGACATTTTCACATGTAACACGACTTCCAAGGCAATACACACAAGTACAGGGGGAAAAAAAGGTTCAAAGCGTTTCATGAGTGTGCAATAAGTGGGCAGATGGCAAAGAGATGATGTCCACGGACATTAGAGATGCGTTGTTTGCAGTTTTCTTTGACGATTCCATATTCTTTTTCAACTATATGAGCAAAAATCAACTTTTTTTATGCAAAATATTCAGAAATGGTGGTCTCATGTTTAATTTCCCAAAATACCCAAGATAGAGCCATTGAAAACTGTTTAGAAAAAAACAATAACAAAATGACTACAAATTGTAGTGTATATGCTTACTACATATTGCATGCATATTCAAAAATATGTTTAAAACTGTTGAACACAGCTGCGGCACCATCCCTGTCCTAACATTCCCCCATGTAACCATCAAAATGCATAAAGCAAGTTATTCTGGAGATCTTCTTCTTCTTGATTCAAACTACATACTCCCAATTGAGCCAAATTTGAAAAAGGTTGCATCATTTTTGTGTCTGATCGAAACACTAAGTATCCAGCCTATAGGGTAGAACAAATTCCTGGTTGTGTGCCGAGCAGACGAGGAAGTCTGTGCTGTCAGTTAGAGCATTGGGCTGCGGCTGCGGCTGGGCCGAAGGCTTCGAAGGGTACTCTGGCTGCCTGGAAGATTGGTTGATTGGTTGCAGAGGATAGGCAGGACCAGCTGGAAACAGAGAAGTTGGCATGAGATTGAAAATGTTTTAAGATCTGTAATATAAGAATCAATGTTATCTAGCAGAAATTTCCACTTCAGTGTCTGATTACAGTTATTCTGAAGAGCAGAAAATGCAAAATAACTCTGCAGACCTTTGACGTTATTTACTAAAGGTTGGTGTGCAGTGCATTTCTGCAAGAACTCTGTGTAGGCCCTGTAGTTGTACTACTACCACTACCAATACTATTGCTACTTATAATAATAATAAATAATTAAAAAACATATTTTATATCAATAATAATCACAAAAATAACCATGATAGATAGATAGATAGATAGATAGATAGATAGATAGATAGATAGATAGATAGATAGATAGATAGATAGATAGATAGATAGATTTTTTTCAAACTGTCTTTTAACCCAGGCTAACAAATATAGTGTTCACATAATTTTTGTTAAATATGGAAATGATAAAACCACACTCACTTGCATCCTGATACGATGGTGGTGGTATGAGAGGCTCTTCATGGCTGAGTGGTGTGGTCATGGGCACAGCTGGATTGCCAGGCATAGCTGGGTAACCAGGGTACCCTGGTACTGGCTGGTAGGGCACTCTCTGATAGGACTGAGAGGGCTCAGGTATTGTCATTGGGTACTGAGGGTACTGCTGTGGGTACAGCTGAGGAGTGGCGGTGACCAAGGTGTGGATAGCAGTAGCCACCTCAGCTGTAAGCAAACAAATAACAATACATGAGAAATGTTGCACTTCTAAGTTATTTATAGCTTTGGTTGTTTTACGTGAAGTGGAGGAGTACAGCCATGAGCTGAATTATTCTGGTGTGAGGGGGAAAAAATTGCTTCCATAAACATTCTTTAACACTCATAGAAATAAAGATGGCAAAAGACTGTTTACAATTCTACTAATTTTATATCCTGTTTATGTTTCAGAATCTGTTTATATCCAGTTCTTCTTGTACAGATTAGGAGTTAAATGCATGGAGCAAAGGTCAAGGAAACAGAAATCTCTGCTTGTGCTCTGACTCGTGCTCTAACTATGAATACAGCCCTCAGATTAATAAATTATAAATGATTAATGTAAACATATGTAACTCCTGTCAGGTTAAATCCTCATAATATAATAATATCAGACGTATAAGGCAAATGCATGCTAGCTTTACCATGTTTGGCAGAGATTGAAAAATTTTGGGAAAAGGCCGCTGTGATGGGACAAAATTATAGTAAATGGCCTGTATTTGTATAGCGCTTTACTTAGTCCCTATGGTCCCCAAAACGCTTTACACTACATTCAGTCATTCACAAACTGGTAATGGCAAGCTACACTGCAGCCACAGCTGCCCTGGGGCGCACTGACAGAGGCGAGGCTGCCGGACACTGGCGCCACCGGGCCCTCTGACCACCACCAGTAGGTGGCAATGGGTGAAGTGTCTTGCCCAAGGACACAACGACTGAGACTGTCGGAGCCGGGGCTCGAACCGGTAACCTTCCGATTACAAGACGAACTGCCAACTCTTGAGCCACGATTGCAATTTCTCAAAAGAAATTCCACTATTCCTTTTTTTGTAACCAGGAGGACACAGATATATGAAAAATGAACAAACATTAAGGAACTCCAGTTGTTTAATGTCAGAAAGACAACAGCATTGTTTTGGAAAAAACACTCACAGGTCAAGTGTTATGCACTTAATGAGATAAATGATGTGACTCCTCCCAGTGGAGTAAATAACATGTACTGAAGGACGAACAAAAATATTTCAAAAGGTCTGGGAATCTTTTTGGACTTCCTAAACAACTTGGATTTGAAAGAGATGACTTACGAATAGGAGAAACTGCAAGCATGACACCCCAGTGCACTTCAAATCAAGCCTCACCCTCAGACAAAAACAAATTCATCCCAAGGGCAAAACTCCAAAACGCAAGCTAAACAACACAGTGTATGCTGTGCAGTGCAGCGAGGAGTGCTCAGAGCTCTACACTGGAGAAACCAAACAGCCACTGCATAAACACATGACGCAAAGTAAAAGAGAGAGATCAAAAACAGGACAAGACTCTGCATCTGAAGGTCAAAGGTCACTCTTTTGAGGATGCCAGTGTTGACATGATGCACAGAGCAGGCAGACGGTTTGAAAGACGAGTGAAAGAGGCCATCTATGTCCACTGTGAACGACCATCTTTGAACAGAGGGGGTGGCTTACCAAACCAACGTCTGACACCCACAATGCAGTTTTCACATCCTTTCCCAGGCGCTTCAACCCCGACATCTTGCATCAGGTGACCTCAATAAACCATATGACAGGGTGAGTCTCACAGTGCTTTCACCCGAAACCTCTGGTGACAATGACGCAAACCCTTTTTAGACCTTTGCTCATGTGACGAAGCACATGATTAATAGTGGGTCAACAACCGTCCTGAGAGGCACCTCCACCAGAGTTACCTGGTACTCTCCACCTTTTGGTTTTAGAACTGAAGAATCCTCTTGGATAAGAGGTGAAACGTCTTCACAAAACATAGTTTGGAAAACTTTCTTTTCAAGTTCCTTAGACTACTGTGACCTGGATGACTGAGATCTTACGCAAACAAACATCTTTTTGTCTTTATGAAAATGCAGTTTTGAAATATGTAGATTGGTATAGGATTGCATATTTTAGGTTTAAGCTGATTGTTTGATTAATAGAAAGAAAAATATGCTAGTTAACATGGAATATCAGTTTCTGAGGCTTACAGACAAAACAAACCCATTTGCCTTTTCAAAATCTAAATAAGCTCTCTGAAACATAAATTAAAGATTAATCATTTATATATTCACGTCAAATAGGCTATTTAGACCTTATGAATTGATCTACAGTTCAAAATTTATTGTATACACTTATTAGGAGGGAATTCATATTACGAAGACATATAATAAGAGCATCATGTAAGGGTTAAGTGTATAGAGAATCAGAGAAACACTAGGGATTCTTTATTATTATACTCGAAGTGTGAATTCATCTGTGTGTAAATACAGTGGAAATGAAAGCACGCACCAAGAAAACAAAAAAAAACTGGTGGGAAAAGAAGTTGTTTTCAACAGAGCGTCAGTCATCACAACCACTTCCTGTAAATAACATTTATCTAACATTGTCTGGTTAAGAAAGTCAGTGAGAGTTTCAAGGTTACAAATATATTAATGTGTGAGGCAAACTTTTAGAAAAGATCATAACAAAGAAGAATTCATCACATTTTGTTGTGTTCTGAAGCTGTGAAGATTTTTAAATAGACTTGGTTACTGATGGACTTCTACACATCAATATCGACTAAGATCGACTCTTATGTGTTATCTTAAAGAATGAACAGCAAAAGCTTAACAGCAGAAGACACAAGAACACTTGATACAAACTGGAACGTCTGCTGCTCAGAGGCAGATGGGTACATCCTTTGCACTGACCACAATTCATTTGCAGGAGCATTAAAAGAGAAACAGCAGAAACCACAAGTAAGCACAGCACACAGTATGTTCACACCTGTAATTTCTATTTATATTCTGGAAAAATTTAAACAAAGCTCACTATGGAGGGTTAATAGTGAGTGCAGCAACAAAGCTAGTTCAGTGGGTATTTTAATAAACCAAAGTGATAATGTTCTATATTTTTGTAGCTGTCAGTGGAGATACTGAAGTCAACATTGGTTCCCACAGTCTCTGGCAATTTGCTTCCTAATGAAAACAACAACAAATCACAAATTTCCATTTCTGATGTTAGTTTAAATCAGAATTTTATTCAGGATTTTTTAGAATTCGAGAGAAAATAATGAAATTCTTCAGGATGACTTTCAGCAATTATCGAGTGTGGCGAATACAGGATGAACAGATATAAACAGCAGTTTCCACTCTGTGTCTTATAGGTATGAAATAACTGTATGATGAACTGAATTATTGGTTGTGGTATTTTCATGACATTTAACAAAAGAAGGGGAAAAAATAGACACGCACAACAAACAGCTGCTGCACCCACACAGCTGTTTTGAAGCACCTTAAGAGGTCACTGAAAAAGCAAAAAGTTAGCCAAAAAAACCATTAATGTCAAACGAGGAACTTCACAGCTCAGAAGATTTTTCAAATCCTCTGTATGTATGTTATTATCCTCTGTATGATGCTGTGATTTTGACACGTTAGATCAGTTTGTGCTCTGTGTCTCAGCTCTTGTGTTACTTGTCAGAGCAAGCCTCTGCAGTAATGAAAGTCATGTGGTGGGTTGGCCAACAGACTTCAAAGGTAGCTTTTTAAAGCATGTTCTCATGCAGGTGACCTACAAATGTGCAACAGCATGTTGCTCAACATCTTCACCTCCATACAAGCTGTTGATATATTAATAATACAAAGTGTACAACGATGTCACTAGGTAGAAAAGTTGTGGTTACTGCTGACATGTTACGAACACGGCATTGGATTCTCTCAATGCTGTAAAAAGCATATGTTGTCTTGAAACAGAGACAAAATTGAGAGTGATTTCAGGGGAAATTAATGTGGCAGAGGTGAGGTTAGGCGTGTGATGTGGGTCAGGGTAAGCTTGTTCTCAGAGTTTGCAGAGATACTTCATCCATTTGAGCGTGACTAATATTTCAGTTTTGTGTATATTGTATCATGCAGACAGTAAAATCTAGTATCTCCTTTATTTTTCAGTGTTTGACATGTTTTGTCTGACATGGTGCTATTCACTAACTGAGAACGGTCCTCCATTCAAAGGAACTGGGCTGCCATTTTTATTCAACTAATAGTGGTTTCTTTACTACTTGTCACTTGTTGTGCTTAAATACTGTACTTTAACATAAAATTGAGTGACTCCTTACATGTTTCAGATCAGAACTGACGTGGTTTGAAATAGTTCTCGACTTAGCCCGGTCCTGAATTATATGAGCAGATTTCCTGAAGGAAAATTTGAGGGACTCAGTCTTAAGGAAGGTTGGGGGTTTGGAAAAAACTGAGTGTGATGGTTCATGCGTACACTGGCATGCCCACCTTTGTTTTTATGACAGCGCAGACACGTTTGCAGAGACTTTACATCACGATGCACATTGCATCTCCAGCCATCCATGTTAACATCCACAGCAGAGCGTGGCTTAACAAATTCCCTACCACACACACACGTTCACACAAAAGTAAGTATCAGCTGTTGGCCATGGAGTACTTACAGTTTGGATTGGCAGCGCTCCTGCACAGACAGCTACAGGTGAAGAAACAGCACCAGAGGACAATGCCGGGTATAATGTAGAGTAAGTTAAAGTCATTCATGACAGCAATAACAGGGAGAAGTGGAAGTGTATGATGGGAGTTCAACCTGAAAAGAAAACAAAGAAATTATTGTGCAAAACATTAAACAGAAGAAGAAAATGTTACATTGAAAAGAGTTGTATTTTAACCAGCTAACAGTTTGTTTAGGGGTGGACTTTCTCAGTCCAGTCCTGTATGATCTTCTGACAAGATCTGCTTAATGTCCTCAATGTTGAAGTCCTGTACTCCTTATACTTTTGTTCTGATTCTTGCCTGCCTGGCTGACTGTAGCATACCGGTAGTTTTTTTCCCCTCACTTTCCATTTTGACTCCTACAAGATACCTTTAAATATTACTGGGAAGGGCCTGGCAAGGCCTTTAGTGGCCTGGAGAATAACAGTGTGCAATTTTCAGTACTTCCAAGCACAATGCAACGACAATAGTTGAAGTAGCACAACCTGCACTTGGATAAAGGTTGCTACATGCCTACAAGAAACTAAATTCAATGTATTTTAAGTCATGCCAAGGCCAGGAGGAACACTGTCAATCCTCCAGGAGGTATGTAGAGACACATAGTTTAAGAAAGTTAGCGATAATGTGGGAAAAAAATCGAACAAACAAACAAACAAAAAACAACAACAACAACTGTGGCGCAAGTTTTAGGTGGACTTCAGCTTTCACGTCCTGTTTCTCAACATTAATCGAGGCTTACAACACACATACCCCACTATTACTCTGCTGTGATTGCACATAGAGAAAAGGGGGGGGGGGGGCCCAT
>VUQG01006925.1:6519-24860 GCA_015106755.1 Etia nguti | reverse complement strand
GTACTGGTTGCTTTGTAAAAATACTGTTAGTAGCCTGCAAAAAAACAAATACAAAAAACAGGAATTAAGCCAAATCACCAAGCCTCAAACAATGGATGGGCGCTGTCAATGATATCTATGTAGTGGAAAGTTCACCTTTAGCCCAAGAGGAGAAATCTTTACTAGAAAATAGACAGCTCTTTTTCAGTGAACTCATTATGAACAATCTAGATTCATAATTCATTGAGGCACAGTTGTATTGACTGATGTGGCCCAATATGTATGCTTAATAAAGACTAATTTAAAAAAAGGAAACCCCTTTGTAACATATGCTTAGATAACCACTGTCTGTGCCCACACAGAAGAAAAATAGGAGACTTGCAGAACAGGGATGGTTCAACATCTTTGTAGCCTGCAGAGTCTGTTGCCATCATGTGGTGCATGGCAGGATTGCAACATAAGAAAGCTAATAATGTGAGTAAATCTTTCAGTTTACTTTAATTTTTTTAAATGTACTAAATTAAAAGTCTTACATCTTTGGTTTCATCTCTGTTATTGTAGAGTCTTAAGTTCACAATATAAATCACCTTGAGATGACTCTTGTTGTGATTTGGTGCTATATAAATACTATTGAATTGAACTGAATTGAATAGCTCAACAAATACTGAAACAGTAGTGACACACCAGACCCATAATTAGGTAACATTTTTTTATTACTTTGTTTATGACCAAACACATGCAAAACAAATGACACTGGACTCATGTGCTTTGTTTTGCTAACAGTGCTAATGAGAAAATGTTCACATGCTAACAGACTGCGAGATGGTGAAAACAGTAGACATTACTACTTTGCATTAAAGTGTTGAACAATGTAATTGATTCAGTTCAATTTGTCTCTGTTCAAATTAACAATTCGATTTATTTCAAGGAACTTTACATTATAAGCTGTTTTACTCGCTATGATTATTGCTATAGCATGCTGATTATAGCTGTTAGCTTTAAGTAAGGGTTTGCTCAAGTACCGTATTAGAGACCACTGATTAGGTACAAGGAAACAAGTTTATTTGACCTAAAAAGCCTAAAAATTAACTTTGGGCTTTTACAAGAGGCCACCTAAAAAGAACTAAACTCTGGCTTCATCTGAAGCAAATTGGGGCATACCTAAAAATAACACTGCTAGCTAATCCTTAAAAAAGCTTGACCAAAACTGAATAGAGAATCAAGGGAAACGACAAACAACAACAACAACAACAAAAAAACAGTTAGTGCAACAGTTACTTTTAACTTAATATTAATCAAATCCAAAATAACCACATACAGAACAACAAAACCAAACAATTAAATCAACGTATTTCGACAAAATAATTCAGCTAAACCCCTGTGATGTGGCAACATTTGGTATATTCCAATTACCACTTCCTGTATTTATAGGAGCTCCATTCCACTTCAGAATATGTCACCAGAAGCATTGATAGAGCCAGAAAACAAAATTAATACAAGATAAGAACAAAGTTATATGTATGTGTAATTTAGCCAGACCAAAAACCAAGATGATGCAAATGCATGTGCAAGTGTTTTTATGGCGGCTTTATAGTTGCGTGGTTGATAATGTGGCCATCTCAGTACTTCACAGAGCTGCTAACATGGTGGGAGACTTTAGTTTGCTGGTCACTGTGTAAGATTTAGGCATTCATTCATATTAGGGAAACTAAAGCACTAAGAAGAGGAAATATGCTGGTGCACAAGTGAGCATTCACAGTGAGGCTCAGGTGAGTGCATACGTGATTCCTGTATAGATGATACATGGAGTAACACAGCCGGTGCACATCATACACATCCTTATCAAACTAAATCAATACACGCCTCCTGACCCTATCACGAACACATGAATGTGCGCAGATACGCACTCACACAGACACACACAGTACCTGTAATCTATTATAGCGGAAGGAGATTATGTATTTGACCTTTTGTTTAAGATGTTTATGAAACCTTATTATAGACAGGACCTCCCTGCACTGAATCAAAGGATTAGTTTTCCCACAGAAGCACACAGCGTCTCTTTTCCCACTGTCTATATGTGCATTACATGTTTAAAGACTGCATGAGGAGAAAGCCAGAGTTTGGGTGCTGAGCTCATCAGGCAGCGTTCTAACTAAACAGAGCTTATAAAGAGGAGGTCGAGCTTTCACAGGTAGACCTAGGAGAGAGAGAGAGAGAGAGAGAGAGGCAGAACTGTTATACCGTAACTGAAAAATATAACATATACAGTAAATATGAAAAGCAACGGGCGTGTATGTAGTATACATATATATTTTATAATTTTGTAGACTTGGTAGATTTTATAATCATTTAGATTTAATAATGCAACACATTTTTCATTCACAACAGTGCAGAAATATGGAGACAAGCAATATTTTATTTACTGATATTATTTTTCATTAATCCAGAGTTTTCAGTAATAACGTCAGCTAATTAATTAGTTTTTTTAATGTTTGTTTTTCTTACTAGTCATTTTTATTATGGATCCATTGATATATCAGCATTTACAAGTGCCAGTAATTGTGTTTATCAGTGGTGCACATCAATTTTGTATTGGCTAAATATTTCTAGGTCCCACAATGATGAGTGAAATTGTAATATTGTTATTATTTATATTTTGGACTAGCACAAAAGGGATAATAATATTAATACAAATGATTATTAGGGGAGAATTAAAAAATGTTAATAAAATAATATAATTGCTATTTTAAACATCTATATTGACCCAGAAATTTAAAAACAGGACCTTCATTTCTATTTATTGGTTTCAGTGCCTTTAAACCTATATCTGTATACCTATAATGCCTATATATTTAAACAAATGTTTAAATGTTTAAAACACCTTCTCAATTAAAAAAAAAGTCTGAGACCAACGAAGAAGACTTTCGTTTTTTTCCGTGTTTTTTTAAGCTTTTTATTATATTCTCCCCTCAGAATTTTAAAGAAAAGTTATACCCAATACATACATCAACAAAATCAGTAATTAACAGCAAAAAATGAGATAAGTGGAATTTGTAGTGCAATGCCAGCAAAAAAAACCTAAAAAACATAATTAATGCTTACAGGACAGACAGTATATATTTTACTTTTGTTTTGATGGCCTGTGGTTTATATGTGCTGAACGTACTGAAGCACAATGGCGTCTGGATCCTTTGGCCTACATATCCCTTACTACATGATCAGCTGATGAGTTTAGTATAGGCAGATCCCCGCTAACCTTCAGCACTATCTGCTGATGACAGAGGGATTGTTTGGATTCAGCCCTCTGCCTTCTCCTCAGGGATCTCCCTCTCTCAGTCTGCTTATCCCACTAACAAGAGGGGATTAATTTTTTATTTTTTTTTTACCTGCATTTGAATGTGTCCACTTCTGTTTCCCACTTTTCTGTGTAGTATCTGGGTAAGATTTCTTTCTTTCTTGAGGGGTAAAATTTAGAAAGTAGGCTATATGCAAGTGTTTCCTTTCTTATTTTGTCTTCGATTTCTAGGTGGGGAAGTTGGAGGAGCAGTGTTGGACGTAGTGGGAGCTCGATCACTGAGCTGAAGAGGGAGAAGACAGGGACACTTGGAAGAGGATAAGGAAGAAGCAATCATGGGTGTACAAAAGGAAGATGTGGAAAAGTTCCTGAATGGGAACCCTGATTTTGCTAAGAAGTACTTTGCCAAGAAGATGAACGCCTCCACCATATCGAAGGTTTCAGGACTCCCAGAGAAACAGATCGACTTCAGCCAGTTTCAAGAGCTCAGTCAGGTAAGTTACAGTTTTATTTTTTGTTTATTATTAATATTATTTTTTGATTTTAAAGTGATTTTTCTGTCCTTTACAAGATCGAGGAAAGCAAAATCATGTATGACCTGATCAAAGACATGCAAGAGAACATCAACATGGAAAAGGTGGTTTTCAAGATCCTGAGAAGAATCAGCGCGCTCATCCACGCCGACCGCTGCAGCTTGTTCATGTACCGCCAGCGCAACGGCGTGGGAGAGCTCGCCACACGACTCTTCAACGTGAGCAAAGCCTCAGAGTTGGACGATTGCATTGTGCCACCCGACTCTGAGATCGTGTATCCGCTGGACATGGGAATAGTTGGCAATGTGGCTCTGACCAAGAAGTCAGTTAATGTGAAAAACGTCAAGGAGGTAAGGAGGAGGGAGGGCTAATTAATTAGAGGGAAAGCTTAGATGATGAATCTGTCAGGGTGTGATTCATATTAGATTACCACCAGATGACACACAGTGGCTAGAATTAAGAATTAAATCAGTTATAAATATATCACAATAACACTTGATTTATATTCTCACTTGAAGTGAAGGGTAGAAGAACAGACGTAGTTAAAGGCGGTGGCATGTTCCACACGATCTGTTCTATTCTGTTCGATTATCGAGCGCTCATTGGTCGCACATGAAAGAGGCAAGATTGTCAAGATCTGTTACAGTCTCTTTAAATTCACCCTCTTTAAAATCAAACAACAAGAGCTGCCTCTACTCTTTTTCTCAAAAAGTAACAACAAAGTAACATTTTTGCATATCTGCTTTTGTAAATATTCACATATATTAGATATCATACGCTCAAACCTCGTGGTTATAGCGAGAGTAAAAGAAAAGTAAGTCACACACTACACTTGACCACCTGAAGGTGTAAATCCCCTTGTCAGACATAATCCATTTATTTTCAGATCCCATCAGGCTCTGCTCTAGCTGTGGATTAGACATCTCTAGCATTTAGTCAGCAGGAATCTAAAACAGATCACTTCACTTTGATAGCTTACTGTATAAACCTTATATTGTTATTTATACTGTTATATTTTAAAGGAACAGTAGTGTGCATCATACGTTTTGTAGTTTCATAATAAAATTGAGTTGACAAACTAATAAAACTGTGGGATTTGTGGGCCGTATAATGCGTTCTTACCTACACACTTACCTCTTATTATAGACTCTATTTATTCTCTAATAAATCTACTCTTGGCTCCTGCAGAGCTCTACTGTATAAAAGTTTTTCACTGTCTCTATGCCACCGTGTTAAGTTGGAGTATTTACTATATGTGTACACACATTAACTGTAGTACATTGTAATAGTCTTCTGTCTTCAAAAAAATAATCTTGAATTAATTTTTCTTGCGATGCATTCAGTGTATTCGGCTTTCATAAGTAAGGCCTTATGAAAGCCTTTGCAGTGTTGTATTAATAATGTTTTCTGGATGAGCAATTACACGTCTATGTGCTCTGAAGGCATCTTTCCTGCATTTTAGAACCAGCACTTCAGCTCATTCGTTGACGAACTCACAGACTACGAGACCAGGAATATTCTGGCTACACCCATCCTCAACGGCAAAGACATGGTGGCAGTGGTCATGGCTGTGAACAAGACCACAGGACCACATTTCACTGCTGAAGATGAAGATGTGAGTCCAAACCACAAAAGCACACGTGCATAAACCACTCACAGTTTAAACTAATGTGCACAATTCTGTAAACAATGTTTTTCTGCTTTTTAGGTAAAGGCAATCAGCTTTACACAGTCAGCCTTAAAATTAAAAACAATGAGTTTATTATTACAGGTGATAAACGTGCAATATATGCAAGGTCATTAATGCCAGTTAGGAATGCCCCGCCTTCCTCTTGAAAAAAACGCCTGAGCCGAATGGACTGAGAGCCACAGCAGGTCAATGCATCAGAATTAAGATTTTTTTGCCCTATTTAATATGTTTTACAAGAAAATATTTCAGCATGGCTAAAATAATGCCACATTTATGTATCCACGAGCTTGGGGAAGAGCAGAACGTTGTTATCAGACGCTTCAGTGTGTTCTCTGTTTAAAAAAAGGCACAATGTGTGATGTTGCTGATTATATTTATACCACATTATCTTCATCACACCTCGACACATAGCCTGTCTTTCATTTGCAGCATTTTTTTTTGTACTACAAATTTTATTCTGCCAAATATTTTTTTATGTTATTTTGACCCTGTTTGTCCATCCCTGCAGCTTTTTTTGAAGTATATGAGAGTTGCCACTTTGAACTTGAAGATCTACCACCTGAGTTACCTCCACAGCTGTGAGACGCGTAAAGGACAGGTACGGCAATTTTAATGGGCTGTCTTTGATGTAGATACAGATATATTACTGCAGTGTTGCACTTGCATCGTGTATTAACCTAATTTGTACCCCTATTTAATGTATATTTTGCATGTTTTGTAGCTGCTGCTATGGTCAGCCAACAAGGTATTCGAAGAGCTGACAGACATCGAGCGACAGTTTCACAAAGCCTTGTACACAGTCCGAGCCTACCTCAACTGTGACCGCTACTCTGTTGGTTTACTAGACATGACGAAGGAAAAGGTGTGGCTTCTTTCTGTATCTTTGTGTGTGTTAAGCCAGATTTTTATACCACTGCGAAGTTACTGACTTGTTCTCTGCTTTATAGGAGTTCTTTGACATCTGGCCAGTGTTGATGGGAGAGCAGCCACCTTACTCTGGCCCTGTAACCCCTGATGGCAGGGTATGTTCTTTTATTTTATTTATCTAACATTATTACCAGCACTGGCTTTGCTAGTAAATGTCTACACACTGCTTCCTCTTTCTCAAACATCTCTGTTTTGTTTTGATTTTAGGAGGTAAACTTCTACAAAGTGATTGATTATATTTTACACGGAAAGGAAGACATCAAAGTAATACCGTAAGTAGTTATAGATGAAAAAATAAAAGAGATTAGTAAAGTTTAGTGAGAGATCACATCTGTTGACTTACTGCCTGTGTCTTATAGCAATCCTCCCGCAGATCACTGGGCTTTGAGTAGTGGCCTTCCCACTTATGTTGCTGAGAGCGGTTTTGTAAGTTTCGTTTTAATTACTTGCTGCAAGCTGTCAAACAGGTTTAACCTAATAAATATTTCCAAACTAATCAGGTCATTCTTTTCCCTCTCGTAGATTTGTAACATTATGAATGCAGGCGCTGATGAGACTTTCGAGTTTCAGGTAAGATATTGTAGACATCACTGTGTAGAGAGGACGCTACTTTATTTAAAAAAAACAAACAAAAAAACAGCACAGAGTACTTTTAGAGCAGTGGCAGTCACAGTGGTGTCCGGGAACCCCCAGGGGTCTGTGACCCATAGCCAAGGTGTGCTGTACCTTTAAAACGTTGATATCTAAAACTTCAATCAGGGTGCATCAAACCTGTCCTGCTACTTCCTGGTTTATTATCCAGGTGACTAGTGGGCAAGGGGAATATTTGAATCAGTCATCATCATCAAGTTATTCTAGGAACAAACTGGTTAAGCAGAGAAAATATGCAGACAATCATACTAAGCTTGAATTTTTTGAAAATGCCAAAATGCATCATTAAACCAGCCAGAATGAGTTACTGGAAAATTAACATGATTAAAGTGAAACATGTTTCTTAATTACTATAAAGACCCCCTGAAGTATTCGGGCTCCAATGTTTTAGACTATATAGTTACAGTTCTAAGCTTAAACATTTGTTATGTGTTAGGCCATGCAAGATGTTCTCCTTGTAAAAAAGCTGAAGAACCTTTTTCATGTAGACATATGTTATGAGGCCTGCTTGTATCTTGTGTGTTGCAGAAAGAGCCACTGGACAGCAGTGGCTGGACAATAAAAAATGTTCTCTCGCTGCCAATCGTCAACAAAAAGGAAGAGATAGTTGGCGTAGCCACGTTTTACAACAGAAAAGATGGAAAGCCTTTTGATGATCAGGATGAACAGCTCATGGAGGTAACAGTAATCTTAACTAAATGCTTTTGTGCAAATAAAGAAAAATGAAGTTCCACCAATGTAATTTGGGAAGATAAAGTTCCTGTATCTGTTCTATGTTTATGTGTGGAGTCCACTGCTGACACTGTATGTGGTGAAGGCTGTACGTGTAACATTGATGGCCTGTTTCTCAGGCTTTGACCCAGTTCCTGGGATGGTCAGCGTTGAACACAGACACTTACGACAAGATGAATAAGCTCGAGAACCGCAAAGACATCGCTCAGGACATGGTGCTCTACCACGTCAAATGTCGAGATGATGAGATTCAGAACATCCTGGTTAGTCCTGTTTAACTGTATTTTCTCTCCCAGCTCTCAACTGACTGTAAACAGAGTATTTAGATGAATGACTATAGAAAAGGTTTCCAGCCTCATTTGAACTCCCGCCTCACCAAAAGACATTGCAAACCATCCAACAACAACCAAAAAAAGCTTTTCTTTTTTAACAAGATTCACTGTGATTCTTCTCTTTGTAGTAGACCAAACTACCACTGGCTACCTTTGTACTTTGTGTTGTTGTTTCAGTTTAAACCTATAACATCAATGGTTTTTGTAATTTCTTCCAGTACACCAGAGAGCTCTACGACTGTGAACCCAGAGACTGTGAAGAGGACGAGCTCCTAGCTATCCTGGTATGTCCAATCTGTGTATTGTGATGTCCAGCACATTAATGTGCCCCTCAATTTGTCTTATGATACCCGAAAAGTTGGAGATTTTCAATATATGTCTCTTTTTCATTCATTTCCCTCACAGAAAAAAGACCTTCCTCCGCTAATTAAGAAGTTTGAGATCTATGAGTTCCGCTTTTCGGATTTTAATTGCACAGAGATGGAGTTGGTGAAGTGCGGGATCCAGATGTACTATGAAGTCGGTGTGGTCAAGAAGTTCCAGGTTCCACAAGAGGTAACTCAGATAAACACAAGTGTGCATCTTTATCTTCAGTTTGTGAACAGCCTTTTGGGGCTTTGTCGTTTGTAAATAGATTTACTGATTTGCTGCTCTCCTCTCAGGTGCTGGTTCGATTCATGTATTCAGTCAGCAAAGGGTACAGAAGGATCACCTACCACAACTGGCGTCACGGCTTTAATGTTGGACAGACGATGTTTACGCTACTGACGGTATTTCTTTAAGTTTATTAACCTCCATTTACCTCAGCCTAAATGTACACAACATGGTAATATCTTGTGTGTGTCTGTGTGCTCAGACAGGAATGCTGAAGCGATACTACACTGACTTGGAGGTAATGGCGATGATAACCGCAGGATTCCTTCACGACATTGATCACAGAGGGACAAATAACTTGTACCAGGTCAAGTAAGTGCTTATGGGAACTTTTTGATTTCTCACAACAAAATAAAGAAAACTGTTTAAGGTTTGCAGCATTATATAGCATTTAGCATTATATTGTACAGTACCTTGTACAATACAATTACAGTACTTTGTAATCCCAGTAAAGCCTGTCTTCTCCGCTTTCTGAAACAGTTTGAATTTTGTCTCTAACACAAAACGGTAACAGAGTTATGGTCATTTAAAGAGTGCTTGTAAAGTGGGCCTGCTGGCGGGTCAATGATAAAAAGAAAAGTTAAGGAAGGAATTTTTGATGACGTCCTAAGTTAGATTTATTTTGAAAGGGGGAAATGATAAGGTAAATTCTCATTTACTTTCCAGCAACGTATTCTACAAAGTAATTAGCAACATGCCCTAAAAAGGAAAAAAAACTACTGGCTGTTTAGCTTTGATGCTACTCTGCTACATGTGCTGCAGACCTCATTGAAATGACTGCAAATGGTGAAATCTAAGGCACAAACCAAGTAATTACACGATTTCTGAATTACCCCAAGCAATCAGCCTGTAAACAGAAACAGTGAGTCGTCATCATTCATTTGATGAACCATGGGTACATATTTTTTTTGTGGGGGGGCAATGTAGTTGAAAGGATATAGTGGTCCACAGTCATTACTACAGTAATTATGCATTCAGTTGTAGCTCAGAATGAGCATTAAGTTAGATCATCTTAAAAGTTCACATGCACATTTTTAACCTTTAAGGAAGGTTAGCGTTTTGAAAACAAATGGGAAAAAATGTGGTAATAATCTGAATGACGTTTTAAAAAGGCTGTAAATTCCTTTAAAAACTTTCATATATAGTAACTGTTATGATAACCAATTTGAGTCCCATTTGAAATCTTGCTGGTATCTGAGGATTTGTATTTTCATTCAACAGATCTGGTAATCCTCTGGCCAAGTTACACGGCTCTTCCATTTTGGAGCGGCACCATCTAGAGTTTGGAAAGTTCCTCTTGGCCGACGAGGTGAGTAAGAAGACGCTAACGAGCTTAGCTTACTTGTATTCTTTATTCAGTCACTAATGACATTTCTTTGCTCCTCTCCTATGCAGTCACTGAATATCTACCAGAACCTTAACAGGCGACAGGTTGACCACGTGATCCATCTCATGGACATCGCCATCATCGCCACTGACCTGGCTCTTTATTTCAAGTCAGTACAACTTTTCATTTGGCTGCCATTGCTCCCTGACAATAAATGTCTTATTTTTCTAATGTTTCTACTGTCAAACTACATTAAAAAGTAGACAAACAATAAGTAAATGATTCTTCTCCTTTCACCTTTCTAGGAAGAGAACAATGTTCCAAAAGATTGTGGACCTCTCACATACATATGAGGATGAAAAGAAATGGGTCGATTTTATGTCACTAGAAACAACCAGGAAAGAGATTGTCATGTGAGTGCAACTAACATGCACAGTGTTACTTTCTCCTGCGCATTTCTCTGAGGATACAAACTATTTTCTGTTTTAGGGCGATGATGATGACCGCGTGTGACCTGTCTGCGATCACAAAGCCTTGGGAAGTGCAGAGCAAGGTGAGAAGCACAGAAATTATTAGTGTTGTTAGTAAGGTGAGTCACAAATGAAAAAAATAATGATTTTTGTATTATTTAAGAGTATAACCATGTTTGTATGTCTTTCAGGTTGCCTTGTCTGTGGCAGCAGAATTTTGGGAACAGGGTGACTTAGAGAGGACTGTACTGGAACAGCAACCCATTGTGAGTTTATATCCTACTGGAGTGTATTTGTGCTCATAAAAATATACTTATTTTTTTCATATTTAAATGTATAATTATTAATTTGATTTTTTTTTTCATGGTACTACCAACTAGATAGCCATACACTGTCCAACACTATATTTCCTAGCTTATTAAAGATGGGCAAAGGCCAGAATAAAGTTGTAGTCTCTCTTCTGCAGCCCACACACATGTCACTTTAGGGATCACAATCATTATGTAACTGAGCAAAAACCCACCTCAGGAAAGGTGAACTACTCCTACAGAGGAAAAGGACAACATAAGACAAGTTTCAAGTAACAAAATAAAACCTTTTCAGACAGAATGCAGTGACTTTAATGTAAAAATGTAATCATGTGTAGAAGTGTGTGTGATTAGGTACAGACTTGCACTGATTTCATTAATTATATGACAGTTCTGACTGTGCTTAATGTTTGTCCCTCCCACCAGCCCATGATGGACAGGAACAAGTCAGCAGAGCTTCCAAAGCTCCAGTGTGGTTTCATTGACTTTGTCTGCACATTTGTCTACAAGGTAATGATGATTATTCCATTCTTGCTCACCAAATATGAGCACTGCATGGCTCCTGTGCAAAAACTAGGTTAGTCTGAACACATTTAAACCACATTTAAACCACTGGGTCAATTCTTCTGATTAATATTATTATTTTTATCATGTTTTTTTTTTTTTTACTGGAGCATCACCAACTCCCCTGTACAGCTCCCCTCTTCTATGCTGCTCCTTGCTAATTTTTCTTCACTTCTTTGCGTCTTATCTTTTAAGGAGTTTTCTCGCTTCCACCCACAAATCCAGCCCATGCTGGATGGCATCTTAAACAACAGGAAGGAGTGGAATGCCAAAAAAGAAGAGTACGAGGCTAAGCTCAAAGCCATCGAAGAAGAAAAAGCTGCTAAAGAGGCAGCGGCAGCCAGTAAAGGTAGGGTGTGTCTTTACAATAATCATAACCCTGCAAGGAACTGTTAAAAAGGTTGTTAACTCAGAGAAGCTGAGCACTGAACCCAAACAGCTGGAACGCTTTAAAGTGCAAAAATAAAAGAAATGCAATGATTTGAAAGTTATTAAGTAATCTGAAGGTAGCACTGAGACAACCTGTCACGATGCTGGCAACAGTGATGCCATCAATATGTTTCAAAAAAGCTGGTACAGTGTGACGCATTAGCTCTTCTTTTAAAAAACCCCCACAAGTGAATGGAAACCGATACCAGTTAGCCCAGTTTGATGTCTGGTTAGATCTAGACAGCATTTTTTTGTTAGACTTGTGCTGTTTAATACATGCAGAATTCCCTGGATAGCTGAATATGTTGTGCCCAAACCTTCAAAAATCATTCAGCATTAATGGGGCCTTCATAGAAGTGCAAGGTACTCACACCATGTGCACTAATCCATCTCTACACCACTGAGCTTTATGCTGATAGTAAGCCAGGTTGAATCCTCTGTCTTTAGCATGGAGGATTCAACATTAAAAAAACAAAAACAAGAAAAAATTTCAGTTTTCCACTTTTTTTCACCTCAGTTCATCTTAAATGGGTTCAGGCCCAGATGAGGTGGTGGTGCTTTTAATTTGCCTTTAGTTTCACTTCTGAAACACCAAACCTCTCTGAGGTCTCTTTTTCTACCTAACCATCCCATCGACTTGTCATGAGACGTTCCACCAGGTTTTCAGTCTTTCTTTGGTCTAACACCAATATTCTTGAACAGTGTTGCGTGCATCTATTTTAAATTAAATATCTGGTTTGGATTGTAGAATGGGTTTATATATTAAAATTAGCCACAACACAAGTGATTATTTGGTTTCTAGTGCTTTAATTGTATACTTACTCTTTTGTTGAATATTTAATTGTTTAACAGCTGCTGCAAACAACCCCAGTGGTGGGTCCGGCTCCAAGACCTGCTCTGTATGCTAATCAACCAAAGAACTGTTGACATTGCTGGGGTCTACGAAGACACTCATGACAGACTGAGTCTCACCCCGAAAGAAACAAACAAAAGAAAAAGTCAGGAAGTCAGGAAGACGGATATATCAATGCACAGCCCTGTAGTACCTCTTTGGAAAAGTGGTTCCAGTTGGAAAAGGACAAACCTGAACACGGCGAGATCTCCACCAAGAAGAGCAAAGCTTTATTTTTAAGAGACCAGGTGAGCCAAAAAATAGTTTGGATCAAGGAAAGACTGACTATATGTTGAAAAAAAAAAAACCCTACGATTACATTTGAGGCAAAATTGCTGCTTCCTTTCTTAAAATAATTGTACTTTTATGAATCAAGAGTGAAGATGATTTTTGCACTTCAGGTTTCTCTCATCTTAAAAACGTTTGCTTATCTTTAAAGGATTTGAGTTAGTGACAGTGTGTGAATGTGTGTGTGCTGTAAGCTTGTTGTGTGTTTCTCATATGTAAAACTTTTTTATTTTTCCCCCAATTCTTCCAAGTATTTATTTACATGGCAAACATCGCAGGAGGACACAACCTACATCTGTGTAGTAAACAATAATCCTGTAGAGAAAGTGAGTGCAGTGCTATTTTTTTTAATGCTCGGGCCTCTTTAGATTATTTAAAGTGTTTGGGGTTTTAATTTTCCATATATTGACTATTATAGTACTTTAGTTTTCACAGAACATAGACAGTTATTGTTTAATCATATTCAAAAAGTAATCCACTGTTGACTACTTCCAGTCACCTACTATTTACAAATGAGAGTCTGTTTACTTTGTCTGCAGAGAGCCAAAGGTAAATGTTCGGTCATGCTACAGGAACAGCTTTTAAGAGTTTTACACTGAACAATTATGAGTTCACAGTCAGCAAAAGTCTGTAGATGCTTATTCATGATGCCTTTATATTGTAAATATACAGTATGTGGTCTATGAGTGTGAGACGGTAGCCTCGGATATGTATTTTCCAAATATAGAATTATAAATGTCATATTAAATAAGAGTGGGAAATCAGGTGGTCACACATAAAACTGATTTATTTGGGTGATTTTGTCTGTTTTAATTCATTGTGCTCTGTTCATATCTGCTACAACATGAGTGCAATCAAAAATCAAAAATCTGGGATCAGCAAGTTTACTCAAACTGCTTTAGAATGAGTTGTACTACATCAATCCCTGATTGAAAGCTTCCCCCTGCACTGGACTACTCCCGAATAGGACCAGGAGTCAGTCAGAGCTCACCCGCTCGGAATCAGGAAGAGTAACCATAATGACAAACAACCATATGATTTATGTGAAAGGATACTAAAGGAAATGCAAGAAGCACAAGCAAACGCCACACGACTGAGTCAGGTTTCGAGACCCAAACCCAGGACTGTTGTGCTGCAAGGCAGCAGCACTAATCGCTGAGCCACCAGGCTATTCTTATAACAATCCCTGAGTGCAGGCCTCGAAGGCAACAAGGACACAGAGCTGTTTGAGACAGCGTAAAGAAGCAACTGAGCTTTGTGTATAGACTTGTACATACCATCTCTCTTCCTGTAAATATTAAGATGCAAATATTTTTCTAGTTTAACGCTAGAGGGCCTTACTTTATTATTTATAAAGCACTAGAAAAAGAGTCATAAAGCTGAATAACAAATGTATTGTGCTAGCTTCAATTTACAAATATTAAAAGTATTCCAGATATGGAACTGCTATGATAAAGATGCCTATGTGATAATATTAGGTCCCAAATCAATTTAAATGTGCTGTGGATGTACCCTGGATGTTTTTTAATAGACTTAAATTACTTTTTGGTCAGCATTTTCAAAGCTTATTATTGTTTAATAAGACATCATGTGCTCCATATGTATAATGATGACCCCCAATAAAAGCAAGTGTATTTTTAACTGAGTGGATTTATTTCCTGTGATGGTGAAACTTACCAAGAGCCAACATTATTGTGGGATTCTGGTCATTTATTCATTTATGAATCTTTCCCTGATCCTGAATGCAGGGGTCAGTTAAGGCGCATCCTGGCCTTAACTGACCCCCAGCCATTGTGATTATAATGCAAGAACATGTTCTATATAATGCTATAATGCAATATAGAGTTCACGATGAAGGTTACAATATTACACAACACACAAGAGTATTGAGGGAACGCTTCTGTCCACACTGCACTTTCTACTACTGGTCCCTGACCCCAATCCTAGGATTGCTGCTAAACTAGGCCAGGATTACAACCATGCTCCTCCTCCAGACTCAATTCCCACTGAAGGACAGGTGTACAAACACACACACACACACACACTTTAGTCACGAAATGTGTGTGTGTGTGTGTTATAGTCTTACTTTGCCAAATGCAACTAGAAGGTTCAAAAGGTTTAATTCAGAATAAGGAGTAACTGGACTAATACGAGGAAAATTTAAAAAAAGTAAAGAACACTTTATTGATTACATTGGAAATATTTATTGTTCAGCAACACAAGTCTGGAAATTGTTCATTTGAGGATGGTGTCGGAATTTGCTGCAGAGACAGAAAAAGAATGAGGAAACATGACTATGTTGGCATTAAAACAAACAAAAAAACTTAATTTTATGTGACAGACAAAAGCCACATGTGATTCTACGTTACCTTCAGAGAGTTGCTTGTAGATGCGTTCCTGCTCCTCTCTGGCCTTCTTCTCTGCTTCCTCAACCCTCCTCTCCTCCTCAGCAATGGGCTTCAGGTAATCTTAACAAAAATTACAGAGCCCATCACTAAACATTCACAAAAATCACAGTGGTACTCATTATGATAGATTATACGCATGTATCAGAGCATAGACAGCCCTCATTTCCTAAGACTTTTGTGACTTCCTAAGTCCACCCTTTAGTTCCCCCTCCCCATGTGCTAAAGTCATCTTCACAGAAATCAAGGGTCCCCTAGTATACAAATAATACAAATACAAATCCTACAAATAATCCTTGCAAGCACATATCCCTTCCTCTGTAAGATAAACTTATTAATAAGCAGCTCCTGGAGATCAGGCAGCTCTTAGGTAGTTTTCGCAATTTTTTTTTCTGTCATACTAGTCTGTGTCTAATTATGTGTGCCTTCTTACATGCTTACATGTTTTAAGGTGGCAACGTCCTAAAGCCTTTAAAAGGATGAAAAGAGTTAAACTGCATCTCCTGTTTAGGGTATAAGTGCTGTGATATGTGGTACAAAGAAAAATAAAATAAAATAAAACCCTTGCATCTGTCACAAACAGTGAACATTCCTGACTTTTTGTTCGAAGTCTTTCCTTTTACGCACTGACACAGTTAACGCATGCCCACACATGGACGTACCAAATCGCTGTTTGCCGTAGATCACGCCGAGCAGCAGGGCAGACCATCTGGCCGTCTGAAATGAAAAAAGAAAAAAAAAAAATGGTGTTAACAAACATATCATCAAGCCAAACGTGTGAATAACCAGCTAACCGTGCGTGAGCTGCGACATATGAACAAGATGCGCTGTTGGGAAAAATTATTTCACTTAATTTCCACAGCTTGTTTTGTCGTGACTGTCAATCGCTGACATATAACTACCATTTTATGCTTTATTCTGTAATTCCGTATTTAAAAACATCGTGTGTGGTCACGATACGGTAGAAAAACCTACATGAAGTGCGCCAAATGAGCCGTGACAAGGGACGAAGTCCAGTTTTTCTCTGACCTTTCAGCTTACGTACAGAACAACAACCACAACACTACTCAACAGTATGACTCTTTTTCAGTCTTAACAACATGGCAGGAGTATTACTAGTCAAAATACCTGCCTCTGTCAAATGTGTAAGATGCCGCAGAAAGCAACTGTTTGCGAGGAAGCGTTCACCTCTCAATGTCACAGCTAGCAAACACTAGCTAACATGCTAATACAACAACTTCCATTAACGCGAGTCTGCGTGTGTTAGGGACAGACTGTGGCTTAGACATATTTGTACATTTACATTTACAATAATAAAAACTATACAAGCTAAAAAAATTAATGCTTTACCTTGATGAGCGGCGACACTGCAACGGGGGGAACCATGTTGAAGCTAGGATGGGACTTCCGGTCGAGGCGGAAATAGTTCTTTTTCCTTGAACGACGAAGTCCAGCAGTGCAAAATTTGACTTTTAGCTGAACAAAATAATAATAATAATAATAATAATAATAATAATAATAATAATAATAATAATAATAATAATAATAATTTAATGCAAACAATGGGCTAAAACGACAGATATAAAGCTGCACTACCGTGTGGACTCACCACATGGACAAGGCAGAGTACTTTAACAAGTTAGAAAAAAATAATTATTTGTTAAATATCTGTTGCAAACAATAATTCGTTAGACAACAGGTTTTAATTCGAGTTTTTCTTCCATTTATATCTATCCTTTTATTAATAGGGGAGTGTTGATTTGATAAATCTTAGAAATTGCATAATGTAGTTTCAGAGGACGTTTCCAAAAATCTGTAACAGATACTGATTTGGTCCGTTTTAGTGTTTATTTCAATTCTGTCCAGTTTCATTTAGTTTGCACGTTTTTATTGAGTTAGGATTTACTTTATTTAAATTTTCATTTTATTTTTGTTTTGGGGAATATTTGTAAAAGTCAGTATTTATGAATCCTAGACTATATATCCAGCATGGACAGAAATATGTCAGATTAGTGTGCTTATTTCAGCATATGAACAGTTATTCAGCGTTCAGCTTGGCTCAGAATGGAGACCTGATACTCTGCATTTTCCTGTTATTTCTGACTATTTTTTTTTAAAGAGTTTTACAATGAAAGCAATTAAATTGTTCACAAATGAAGTGTTTCATTTGAATCACATGGTTTAGGTGTTATGTTCGTAGTCATGTGTCAGTACTACCAAGTTTTTATTTGTTTTTGTGATTTCTGTGTCTGATTGAAGTTTGAAATCGTTGTAGTTTCTGATAGCTGCCACTAGAGGCTACTAATAGCCTTCTCCCAAAAACAAATACATAAACAATCCTTTGTGGAATCACCACCATCCATTATCCAGCCAAACTTACATTATTTAAGTTCGGCGGTATCAAACAACAGTGAATATTAATTTGAGAGATGCTGAAGGGTCTTTATTCTCTTTCTCAGGTATTGTCTTATTGCAACAACAGGACAAAATATAATGTGTTGAAAAAATCCAAATAAATCCAAAACAATAAACATGAAGTTCTTCTTAACTGTATATACAGTGCATCAAAAGTACTTTGGCACAAAATTATGTTTGTCTAAATCTTTGGTTAGACAAAGATAAATGTCTGAATTAGCCGTATAGGAAGGAATGTACAAACAGTACATCATCAGCTGAAAAGACAAAAAAAAGTACATTCTTCTTATTAACTATATACTGCAAATATTCTTAAACTTTTGCAAAATCTTTGAAGCAAATTTATAAATTAAAGCCCAAATGAGGAAGAAATGAAAAAACAGACAGAGAAATATATTAAAATACTGTTGTTTGAACAAATATTTGACACATAGTTTGTTTTACAGC
>VUQG01006924.1:82817-96035 GCA_015106755.1 Etia nguti | reverse complement strand
TGATTGACTTGTAAGATGCCATGGACAGGCTGGGGAGGCAGGGAGAGCGAGAGAAGCGGAGAGATGGCGAGAAAGATATGGCTACTGTTGGGTGGAAGATGAGACGTATACATGTGTGTGTTTGTGTGTGTGCGTTGGCGTGTTGCACTGTTGAAATGCACATGCGCTCTCACGCACACGTGGTCGCATGCACACAAACAGCTGGCCAGCTCTAGCTTGGTTCTGGTCAGTTGCCCGTGGCCATGGCGAGCACAGGAGTCAGCTGTCAGCCTTTGACGGATTGATACAGGCACCCCTTACCCCTCTGCCTCCACCCCAACACTCCCAAACATCTACCTCCATCCCTCAGTCCTTCCAGCCCTTTATTGCTCTCCTCCTCCTCTTCCTCTTCAGCAGCAAGCCCATGCCTGGTGGGCATGTTTGAGAAGAGATGTATTGAAGAGTGGGGACAAGGCTACATATTGATTATGGCTGTACTGGAACATGCCCAATTGTCACTCTGAGTCAGCCACCCATTTGGCATCATATCTTTTAGCCATGTTAGCCACTAACCTGTGGTCCCGTTATCTCATCATCTGGCTTTCTGAAAGTGGCCTGCTGAAGATCACTCTGTGCTTTTTGTCCTACTCAATGCTGTCTTTTTTTCTTTTTTTTTTTACTTCCCACAAGGCTTTTATTATATGTAGAAGATGTTTTCTTCAGTGTAGAATACAATTTCTATATTATATATTATTTGAGTAGAAGAAAATTCACATTTATTGTTAAAAGTGATGCCATCAGGACTGGTAAATTAAAAAAATCTGCATAAAATCTGGTCTTTTCTCAGTTTTATATATATTTATAGCCTCTACTGCACTGATTTTGATGATTTATTTTAAATCTATTTCTTGTCCTCATACTTGATGGAAGTACAATAAAAAAAACAACAACTCACTGGTGGATTTTTCTTGTATGAATCTTCTGTTTTTCCTTGTTTTGCTGATGTTAACCAGCAAAGAAGGCACAACGTTACCTCTTTGGACCCATTAAAACTTAGTGCATGATACTTTCTCGCCTTTTTGTGACGTCTCTCTAACATGGTGTCCGTATTTACACCAAGATTGCCATGCCTCTATTTGTCTCAGTCTCCGCCTTCATCTCAGTTCTGTTTGTCCGTCTCTCACTGTCTCTTTCTCCCTGACCAGTGTGAAGTGTAATTGAAGGAGCAGTCTTCACATGGCCCACAGGCATGGAGGGGACATTGTGTGCGCTGTGGCGGCAAATTGCTCTCCGTGCTTCTTCAAGCCTGCACCTCACCTTCACTCCTCCTCCTCTCTTCATACTCTGCTCATCTTCTCACTACTTTATTAGTTAGCCCTCTCTATCACCAGTCCCCCACCCTCCCCACTAACTCTCTTACCCAAGTATTCCATTTATTTCTGCAGTCCCGCATCAGGTTCATAATATTTACGTTCATATGATTTTAAAATATTTGAATGCATTTGTACATGGTGTGAAGGTCTGGCTCAAAGATGGTGCTGACTGAGTAAAACAGTCAAAGTGCAAGCTGCAGCTGAGCAGAAGTTGTGTGCGCATTAAGCTAGAGAGAGGGTAGATGTGGTGGAATGAACACACACCCACTTGAGTTAGTGGAAGTGACAGAGCGCCTATGATATGGGATGTGAGAAGTCTCCAATATAAAAAGTGATTTGAGCAGCCTACCTGGAGAGAGGCGCAGGGAAGAGGAAGCGCTACGGAGAATGAGCGAAGGAGATAGATAGAGGAGAAAACCTGAGGGAAGGAAAATAGGGAGAGGGGAGAGTGGTATTCGGGCCGAGACGAAGAAGCGCATGCTTCATTAAGTGAGGAAGTAATCCTGGTTAATTAAGGCTCTCCATGACAGCACTGTCAAGGATGACTGATCCTTCATATGGCACCTCCCTCTCCTGACTGACAGCCAGTCTGCTCTCACTGCTTTGAAGGTGAGAACTTCCTTACTTATTCCCACAGCTTTTTTCTCTCCCTTCGTCGCCTCTTATCCCCAATTCAAAGTGTTTTTCTTTGTTTTTGTATCTCATTATCATTTTGTAGTCAAGTGTGTGATGGATTGTGTGTGTACTGGTGGGTTTGTATGAATGTTATCTTCCGTGCAGCATTTGTGTGTATCTGCCTGCGGGTGCATGTGCGAATGTTTGTACATGTGTAGTAATTGCTGCAGTACCTGGGCAAAATACGGGAGAAAATCAGTGGATAGAAGGCACAGCTCATTGATTGCTTGACTAATTAATCAGCTGCATTGGCTCCACGTAGATCTAGGTTTATTGAGTGGAGGCTTGGCGCAGGGCCCTTTATGAGCCCATAATGATTCCTTGGCCCATGGGGGTCAGAGCCTCATCTAGCCTTTTGCACAGCTGTGGTAATACTACACAATACAGAAGCTTAGAGAGAGCCCACGCCTTGACCAAAAGTTCATCCTTTCTTGAAGTCTAAACCTTGACTCGATTGTAACATCAATGCATTGACCCAAGCAACATCACTGCGTTTGAGTGGGATCACATTTTTGTGGAGCAGCATGTTTAGCTCTTATTTATAGGGTTCATTTTCACAGTGGGGTGCTTTCTCCACATGATCCATTGTAAGCACCAACTAGACACCCTACAACCACATATGTGCACTGACCTATGCCATTCTCAGAGGAGCTATGTTGACAGTTAGTGTCCCCCTGTAGGAGAGCCCACATGAAACAGCAACCTGAGCTGAAACCAGAGAGAGCAGAGGCCATGGTATATGACCCAGACGCCCAGACAGGGCTGTGCTGTCCCGCCTGCCATCAATCCATGCCTTCCGCCCCAACCCAGCTCGAGACAGACTAGCTCAGCCCAGCCCATCCTAAAACGGGGGACTACGACAACCTGCTCGTAAACATGCCTATAAAAGTCCTGTTTGTATTGCACCAGAAGGCGGCTCTGTCTCAGCCCCCAGGAGTGCACGTGAATGAGCACCCAGGATGACCAACTATCTTGGGGCTATGGCAATGTGATCATCACAACAGGTGTCTGTAAGGGTATGTGTTGTGCAACTTCTGTGGATATGTACTTTATCATTGTAACGCTCCTGCATCTACAAATGACTAATATTTAGTTAATTAACTGACTAATAACCATGTTGTGGAATGTGTTGTTTGAAGTGTAATTCAGGATACAAGGATATGTGTAATGTCACATGTTTATAATGTACACACACACCTATGGACACATCTGTGCCCTTAATAGCATGTTTTTGTGTGTCAGTGAATATTTATCTATCAGTGTTTTGTGTTCAAAAGTGCAGAGTGCACGAGTCCACTTTCTTTCTAAGTTTGATAGGGAGTTTTAATGGGTGACTACATTAATGCAGGGAGCCTCTAATAGCCTCCTTAAGTTTTTTTCCCCCCCTCACAGTGCCAGCGACTCATGAAATAGATGATTTAACAGCAAGAAGCCTCTACAATCACACACAGTTGTGGAGATAAATGCCAACTGGAGCAGAAGAGGGAGGAGGCTGTCCTTTTAAAGGAATGGACATTAGTTTTTTGCATATGTTTTATACACAAATGATGCCAACTGAACTGAATTAAAAAACTGTGTGCATGTGTAACATGCATTGGATATGAGTTGGGTGGCATTGTCAGGACTGTTGAAGTTAGTAATTATTCCTATCATATTGCTCTGGATGCCATTAAAATAACTGTACCTTAATGTCTACAGGGCAGTTTAAGGACAGCAGGCATTGTGGTGTCATGGTGTTACTACTCCAGCTCAAATGGACAATAGTGGCTTTCTCCTATTCTGTCCCATAAGCTCTCTGGCTCCCTTGGGTGGCTGGATTGGAGTTAAAGCACTAAGACCTAGGCAGTTAAAGTTTACAGTGTCGTAAAGAGGACTCACGCATGCCAAGTCTCTAAAGATAAAGCTAAATACACTGTGATTACAGCACATGGTCCGTGGGCAGGAACTTGGAGCTGTAGATGGACACAAAGATGATTTGCACATTGCAACAGCACTACATGTGTGAACACTATTTTTTTTTTAAAAGTCTGTTACAACATGTTTGTGTGCTTGCCTTTTTGGTGTGGGCGTGTAATGTGAAACTATCTTGTCATCACTTACGCACCACAGATGCTGACTGAGCTCGATTACTAGAACACCTTATAATCACATTATTTATTTTCCAAATTACCATTCTTCTATTGTGGTTTCATGTCGACTAGTTTCCACTATGCCGCTGATGTCTGCGAGTGTGTGTATATGTGAGAGCGAGAGAGAGACTGATTGTGTTTTCGAATCAGTGAGCGCATAGGGCCATTTATAACCACAGTCACAAGACGCCAGTATAGGGTTAGAACAGAGATGAGCTCCTGCTCTCAGAATAGTCCCTTGGAGGCTGTGAGGCCTCATCCACTGACCCTGGTCCACATTCCATATGGCAGACACACAGTTGTTGGGTCAGACATGGTTCCTATGCTGGCAAGGGACAAGCTGAGTAGGGGGGGGTGAGGGGCGATGCAGTGTCGCCTGTTTAACCATTGACAACTGCTCTCTACTCGACACAGCCCTATAAGTGGAAAACAAATAAGGTGTTCTGTAGTGTGTAATTGTACCTCCTTACTCTTTCTTAATTTTCTCTAGTCTCTGTCTTTGTTTCCTACAGTCCTGGAGTGAAAACTTCATCCCGATCCTGCAACATTACAGGTCCCTAAATCATACATCCCTGCCCTTTTCAGTGTCACAGTCCCCTACCTCCTTATGCTCCGCCCCCTACAGCCTTACCATAAAAATATCCCTCTATTGCTTGCATGATGCATACCTGGAATAGCTTCCACTGGGGAAAACCCCCCCCAAAACTTAAATACAGCAGGACAAACTTCGAGTGTAGGACATAGGGATACAGTGACAGTAAAGACAGACTGTTTTCACTAACCTTACCACAGTTAATTGTGTTGTGATATACCAGGTAATAGGCCTAAAGAGTACATAGTGATCCAGTATGCTCCACTGAGCCCTTTACACTTTATGCTCTTAAGCAATCAACTAAGAAAGAGCCACAAAGTGAGATAGAAAAATATCAGAAGCTCAGAAAGATTAAGTGAGCTTGGGTCAAAGTGTAATGACACATTGAATTTGGCCAGTACTTACCCACAACAAATAATGAGTTAAAATCAAGTATTATGTTAAACTAATTAATCAGCACTGCTTTTATACTGTAAATTAGCACACATATAAACATAAAGCATCAAAGTGCAACCAAGGTACATTTCTATATACCAGATGGAAGTTGGAGACTTCCTCAGCGGCTCTGGTTGCAGCTTTCTCCACCTACAGTTTTCTAGCCCGTCTGGCAATTTCACCCATGGACATTCTCAAACCAGCTTCTCTGACCTCTGGGCTGCTGCTGCCCCCAAGCACAAGTATTACAGACAGTCATTTTGTAGACTGTGTATATGGAGATTGAGCACTGATCTGTGTCTTCCCAGTGGGAATGACTATATGGAGTGGTATGGAAGTGTTGTATGGACTCTGTCTTTTATTTTCAACACCCTACTCCCAGGTGGTGACAGCCCAGTGCTAAGTGCGGTAATAGCCAATTGATTTTGCCCTCTTTTTTTGTTGGTGGCTAGACATAAATCAAAGTGTCTGTCAGGGCCTCGATGTAGTTTGGAGCGTTGTGTGTGTGCATGTGTGTGTGTGTGTGTGTGTGTGTGTAATGGGGGTAGTGAAGGTTCTGTTTGGACTAGGAGAGTGTCAACAATTAATCCAGCCTCTGATCTGTAGGCCACTGCTCTTATGACCCTCAGTCACAATCCAATTGGGATACCAACTACACAAGTGAGTTAAAATCAACACAGAGAATCTCAGCGCTTTGGTCCGCTAGATTTTTACAGTTTCTTCCATCTATTTGTAAAGCATGATTTTTTTTTTTCAAATTTAAATAGGAAGATTTTAGATTAGTACAATCCATAAACAGCTATTTGACACATTGTAAAGTGGGCTTTAATGATGTAAAACCTTGCATTTATTTCACGGGAAACCTTTTTCTAAGCATTTGCAAATCCCCAGTCCCCTCCCTCAAGAATTCAAGACAGAAGCAAAGAGGTGGAATCATAGAGAACACAGATGTGAGCAACACTGAAACCATGTTAATCCTTTTAATTCAATTATGGTAAATAGGGACAGAGCTTCCTTCTAAACAAAACACAGTATGCAGGAGTTCAGCAGGCAGTGGCTCTGATGTAGGCAGGCTACCCAGTGGGAGGCCTGGTGGTCTCCTGGGATACCTCTCTGCTCTCAAGCACCCTACTGGGGCGCTCCCCCAAAGGCTTTTCCTGGGCTAGCTCTAGCCTGTGGAATAGGATGGCAAGGTTGGACAATATACCTGGAACAATGGAATTTGCACCACACAGACACACATACACAATGTGCCTATGTGGCCAGCTGTAGTCATTCCTATAGAGACTTAGTGGGGAGTTGGAGGGAGAGGGAGAGGGTGGGTTGGATGGCATGTAATGTGTCAGGATTGAGTATTAAATAGGGATCTGTCAAAGTGCTTTGGGGCCTGGCTAGCTCCATTGCTCCTGAAATGGTTCTGTAGAGCAGCAACCTGCTAACCTAGGCCAGACTGACACCAGCACCTCCTCCACTATGAAAGAGAATGTCTGTTCCCCAGGATGAACACAGGACAGAGAGGGGGCGAAGAGGGGGCTGAGAAAGGGAGTATGTTTTTAAAACAGTTAGACAATCTGTTTGGATTAGGCCCACTGCCGAAGAGACATGGAATTGATGGGCAGCCGGGACGATAGGAGGAGAGGAAGAGGTGGGGGAGAAGAGAGAAGGAGGGAGACAGATGGAAAGGAAAGGTTGTGGTAGAGGGGATGAGAAGAGGCATGAGGGGGGTGAGAAGAGGAGAGGGGTCAGAGACTGGAATCTCAGGATCTAAGGCTCTTTTGGCTTGATAGTTCCCAGATGTTGTCGGCCCCCTTCACCCCTCCTTCCCTTCACTTTTTCACTGCTGTGGTGAATACACAGGAGCCCAGTTAGCCATGCGGGACAGATGGGTCAGTGACTGTGTGGAGATGGGCCTCCTGTGGACCAAAGGAAATGGGAGGTGAGAGGCATTCTCCTCTCCAATGGCCAGAGGCCAGAGGGGGCATCCCTGGCTGTAATTTTTTATCGTCTCTCCACCCTTAGCAATCTAAGACAGTGAGGTGTGTGTGTGTGTGTGCGCGTGCGCGCACGTGTGTGTGTGTGTGTGTGTGTGTAAGTGGGTGTATGTCTTGCATGCATACACTTACCTGTATGCATTGACAGGCAGGTTTTTATGCAATGACCAGAAATTGCTGAAACAACTAGGAGTGAAAGGAGAAGCGGGGGTGGTAATATAACTAGTAATATTACAACACAATATAAACTGTATATATCTGTATGTAGTTTGTAGTATATATTTCAACAGAGTACTGCTTTGCAGTCATAGGCTGCAGAGTATGTGCAGGTGCATGGTGACACTGTAGCCTGTGCTGAAATTCTGGCGCTGCTTGATTTACAGCGTCTGGCTGCAGCCAGCCATGTTTCAGGATGACAGCGTGTTCTTGTCCACCTATCTGCAAAAACGCTTACACTCCATAGCTCTGCACCACACTGCCTCTACCGCCTCAATCATCCTCAGCAGCAGAAAATGTAGTGGTCGTATATTAGCAAGTTGTTGACTGGCCACTAAAGCGCACATTTGTCAACATATTAGAAGGTGTCAACACTTGAACAACAGACCATTAAGCCCACCCAACCTAGTTCAGTGCAGGTGCATAGTTCCACCTTTATTAACCCAAAAGTTATAGGAAGGGGGAACACGTTTACATAAGAGGGAACAGAGTAATGAGGTTACTTTTGGCTATTTTGTGTTAACTTGGAAAAGATGAGTTGTCAATTTGCCAAAAGTAATTAGGTGTTTCGAAACTTGAATATAATGCAGCGAAAGTTATGGGCCACATGACTGCGTGTTGTTGTTGTTTTTTTTTTAAACATTTGTTCTGCTCAGAAGTGTACCGTGTTATAAACTGGATTCATCCCAATGCTCTTATTGCAACCTTGTGAGTAAAAGCTGGGTAGCTCAGAGACAATAAACCCTGTAGTTACCAAAGGTTTAAGAAAGGTTCTTTTTCTATTTTACTTAATTATGAATTGAAAATAGTTCAGTGTGCTTGTTTGAAGTCTCAGAAGTTTCTGTATCCCTCTGGGTGCTTTTAAACCCAGAGCCACACGAAGGGAATATTTCACAGAAGCCCTGGCTTAAAATGTGGTCATGGTTGCCAGATATGGAGAGAGACATTCTATCTCTCCAGAGAAGGGCGGATATCCTCCTCTGGATATGGTGGGGGAGGGTATTTATGGAGCATCTCATGGATATTACAGGGAAATTGGGGATGGGAGTACGGTTGTATGTGTGTGAAGTAAAGGAGGGGAAGAATTGGGGAGCCGCTGTGATCAGGATTCCACAGCTGGCTCATGTCACTCTTTGACCCTTTCCCCCACATATTCCCCACAAAATAAAAGTCTAGACTGTACTTTTCGGCTTGCCACTTCACAGGGATGGCCAAAAAGGCATATGTTGGGTTGGACAAGACGAACGAAGTCATAACTTTCTCTTTCCCTAAAGGACTCAGTTCAAGAGACTCTCTATAGGCTTTTTAGACTTTACACTTCATGGCAAGACATGGTGTCTATTAAGCCCATTAATAAATAAAGCAAGGCAATAGCGCCACCAAAGAAATAGATATCACACTATTACTTATTTAACCACACTGATGAATTATTTATTGTTTATTCCAAATGATCTTTTTTTTCTTTTTTTTTTGGAGTGTACACTTTCAGCTTGGGTATCCCATGCGAACGCTTGCGGCACCAGATGATTTGGATAGCTAAGTTCATCTTGGATGAGTTTGTGAAGGGGTATGTGCCTTTGCTGGTGCAAAAGTACTGCAGGGGGTTGGGGAAATGATCCTTGATGATCGTGTTACTGACATCAAAGAATAAGTACACCAAAGTCAACAGCCAAACAGTATTAAACACTCGCTGAAAGACATATACTCTCTGTCTTCCTCTCTTTCACACTCATTTACTTTCTATGTCTTTGCCACTCTGCTCCTGAAACACTGTGGGTCCGCAGAGAGAGATAAATTATGGGCTGAGT
Organism: Etia nguti; assembly: GCA_015106755.1. Lineage (NCBI taxonomy): Eukaryota > Metazoa > Chordata > Actinopteri > Cichliformes > Cichlidae > Etia > Etia nguti. The sequence goes on along the minus strand of VUQG01006924.1, from coordinate 86,837 downwards.
GGCTTTTTGAAGTCTGCTCGGCATCAACACCAATAAACGCCAAGAATGGCCCGCCTCCCTGCTCCTAAATTAAGTAATTATTACTACTGGTGGGACTTGGCCATGTGGACCACATTGCGCCTGGTTAGGGCTGAAGTCTTTGGGTAGGCAGTAAAGACAGACACCGGGAATGAGCAAAGCATATGTCTTCTAAAGAAATAAAGACCTCAGACATACATATAATCAAGCTGAATGATTTATGCTGATACATGCTGACCTCCAGAATTCATAAGCCAAAGCTTGTTCATGACTTTTTGACACATCCTAATACAAACCAAATGCTAAAAATGATGGCACTCTGTGTAAAATCCACATAAAAACAGAATGCTATGATAAGCAAATCTCATACATCCATATTTTATTCACAACGGAACACAGAAAACACATCAGATGCTTAAGATGTTTGAGACAGTTTACAATTTCATGGAAAATATTAGCTTATTTTGAATTTGATGGCACAACGCATCTCAAAAAAAGTGGAGAAGGGGCAACAAAGGGCTGGAAAAGTAAGTGGTACTAAAAAGGAACATGTGTAGGATCATTTTGCAGCTAATTAGGTTAAGTGGGACTAACATAATTTAGTACAAAAAAAGCATCTGACAAAGGTAGAGCTCTTCAGAAGTAAAGATGGGCAGAAATTCACCAATCTGAAAAAAACCCCCAAAAAACATCCACTAAGGCTCTGTCATGCAAAGACTTTGTGAACATGATCCAGAAACACTGCTGTCTTTTCTGGGCCAAAGCTCTATTAAAATGAACTGAGGCAATGTGGAAAATTGTTCTGTGGTCAGATTAATTGAAATGTGAAATTCTTTTTGGAAAACATGGACACCGTATTCTCTGGACTAAAGAGGAGATTTTTCAAGGAAGTGTATATTTTAGCAAGACAATGCTAAACCACATACTGCCTCTATTACCTCTATTACAACAGCATGGCTTCATAGTAGAAGAGTCTGGGTGCTGAAGTGTCCTGCATGCAGTTCAGACCTTTCACCGGCTAAAAACAGTTGGCAAATCATGAAACCAAAAATAGGACAAAGATGGCCCAGGACTGCTGAGTATCCTATATGAGACAAGAACGAGACAACATTCCTCTTCCAAAAGTCCAGCAGCTCTCCTCCTCAGTTCCCAGATGTTTACAGGCAGTTGTTAAAAGAAGAGGGTGGTAAAGTAAACTAAACAAAACTAGCTAATATTTTTCATAAGATTGTTCTTTTTCTCAGTTTAAACATTTGATATGCTTTCTGTTTTACTGTGAATAAAATATAATTTTTTTAGATTTGTGACTCATTCTGCTTTTATTTACATTTTACGCAGCATCACAACTTCTCTGGAGCTGGGTTTGTAGATGGTAGTCATTAATCTCTTTCTATCACGTATTGTTGCTTAAGTGCTTTCTGTACCATTTACCTAAACTGCACACTTATGTTAATCATAAACATAAAACATTTCTATCATATAAAAAGTTAGTTGGATAATGTAAAACAATAGTTTTATTTGAGGTCTGGGTCAGTTACGTAAGATCTCTTTCTGCTGAACAATGAAATAATAACAGCAGCTGGCACTTCTCTCAAATTTAATGCCACTGTACCAAATAGAAAAAAAATCTAGTAGCTTAAGACAAAAGAATGGAGGAGGGCCAAAACACACTAGAAAGAGAAGAAAGAAGTTAAGGGAGAGCAGGCAGCTCATTCTCCTGGAGCGTCCTTTAAAGTAGTGCCAAAGCCCATTCTGGTGCCATTGCACTGCATTTGCTTCTAGGGAAAGATGACGTGCTGAACCCTCTCCTCTCATCTCCTCTCCTCTCCACCTGACACACGCCTGTCTGGCTCCTGCAGCAGGGAGACTGTATAACCCGAGTGTGTAAAACAGTCTTTTACAGCATTGTAAAGATTTACTATTGGAGTAAATAACGGTGGGCGAACAGGGCTTTTAAATGGAACCCAATCAATATGTCAGTGGAGGCTGCAGCAGAGGACAGGGCTGTGTCTGATGTCACATACAGGTAGACGGAGCGGGGCAGTGAGAAGTAGACCGAGGAATACCAGGAAGAGCTCAGCATAATAGCACTAAAAAACAAACAAAAAACTCCCCAAACTTTTGTAACTCCTTATATTGGATGTTAAATTGCTACCTAGTTTGCAACCCAGAATATCCCAGAGTTAAGCAGAAGACCATGGGTCAACAAACTTTACATGAAAGACAAGATTTATTATTGTAAAGATTTATTAAAATAAGAAAACACCTCTTAGCATAATGTGTACCACTGTCAAACATGAATAATATCAATACATGCATGTACACACACTGAGACACAGTATAAATTCAACACTTTGCTCCCTCACACGGACATGTCCATGCACTCCTGCGCAGAGAAATGCAGACATGCAATAAATTCCAACTCCTGTGAAAGCAGTGTTGGTTCACACACACACACACACTGACAGACACGCACATTCAGCCCCTATAGACTCTCACACGCACACAGAGACACCCCAGCCTCATGAGCAATAAATCGCACAGCCCATCTAACAAGTTCATTTCCGGAGGCCAGAGAGGATGGGTCCTCTGACTTTGGAGTCAGCAGCCTTGTGAGGATCAATGGCAAGAGACGGAGAGCGAGGGGCAAGGAATTGAGCTGAGATACAAAAATCAATCAGCAATTTAATCGCTTTGGGAGGGGAAGACAGAAAAAAAAAAAGAGAGGACAGGAGAGAATTCCACAGCTTTTTTACTTAAGAAAGCAGTGCTTTGATTTAACCCTTTAACATATATTATACATCTCCCAGTTTTATTGATGCTTTTCTCTATGACAAGAGAGGCTCTAGAGGGAGCAGATCTATTTTGAGACATAAGATCAGACAACCACTGTTTCTATCTGCAGTCTTACACAAGACTTGGTTAATGTTTCAGAAATAGAGTATGCCATAGATGAGAAATTCCATTGTAGATCTTTAGCTTCTATGCTCATGCATTTGTCAAAACCTGCACACAGATATATGTGTAATATACAAGTTTCTTCAACTTCAGTATAATATGCAGCTAAACAGATGCCATATTCCTTATGCTGAAGCTGTGAGGTTGGAGGTTGATCGTTTGGGACAAGTTTTAGGGTTTTTTTGGCTGCTGAAGGTAAAATGAGGATTTTATTAAAGATGATGATGGAGGCATTTCTGTGGAAGGAGTGGTGGTTATGGGGCTGGGTGTTGAGGAGGAACTCTTTTAGGTCAATGTCTGAGCCTCGGAATTGACACTATTGAACTAGCAACCCTTACGCTAATAAAATGAGTGACAGCCTCTGGTGCAGAATCGAAGATATGGATCTTCTGAGCAAAAAAAAAGCTAGCTGGAAGAGGGAGAACAGAGACACATTCCTCAAATCAGTTTGACCAGTGAAAGAGACTTAATAGAAAGAGACTGAGCTCATCAAAAACGTTGCCATCATTTCTGAGCATGACATTGTATGAGATTAGTGTATATTTTTGCAAGCTCGTTTGTGTGTACATAGAGCACCCGTTACATTCTACAGCACCGCATATACATAGTGTGTTTTTAATTGCAAATTTAAGTTCTCTGTATATAATGTGAAAGGCTATTGTGTATTTGTACAAGCCAGCGATTGTGTGTCCAAATGACTGTTGGCATTATGTACTCGAGAGAAACTGTGTGCACTAATGTGTTGGCCTTATGTGAGTGAGTGTGTTAGTGTATATATGTGTGTGCTAGATTGGTGGGGCGTAACAGGCTGATTCCTGCAGAACTTAGGCATTGCTGAAACTTAGCAACAGGAGCCAGGGGCCTCCCTCCCCAGAGAGGCTGGCTGCCGAGACACATTCATTACCAGTCCAGAATCTTGGGCTGGATTAAAAATTCATGCTGTTTACAACAACAAAAGGCCCCCCGTTAAAGAATATGAGCCCTTCTGAACAATGGCTCCAACAAACCGTGAGCAGATCGCTGACATCTCAAAGGAGACCGGCG
>VUQG01006924.1:71716-82295 GCA_015106755.1 Etia nguti | reverse complement strand
TGTGTTGGTGGTGGTGGGGTGAAGCTTTACCGATGGAGGAGCACCACACACATACATCACATGCACAAATTTCACTCACAAGACCACACACGCAAGTGCATATGATAGGAGGTACATAAATCCTGCACATGTATACCAAAAATCTGTAAGAGTACACTCAAAAATATAGTTTCAGCATGCACTTACATGAAATATGCCACCCAAAAAATATATAAAAGAGAAAAACACAGGGGTGGAAAACCAGGCGCCCACAGCAGCAGCTGCCCCTTCATTCCGTTAATGCCACAATGAACAGGTGCAAGGTCATACCACTACGCCAATAACAGGTGCTCATCATTCTCAGAAACTTTTGTCTTTCAACCACTAAATGTTTCAGTAAGGTTCTGTGCTGTTTGTATTGCTGTGACGTGGATTAGGAGAGAACAGTCATGTGTGCACAGGTCAGGTAGATTCTGACCATAGTTGCCCTTTCTTCTCCATCGGAGACCAAACAACAGCCAAGGGGCTGACAGCACGTTGCTGAGCTATACTTTGACCTGTTGTACTACTGTTTTCTGTTATTTCAGCTGGAATCTAAGTAGTTAAAATAGATCGATCAGTAGCAGCACATCATTTTACTGAGATTGCATAAAAACCATGTCCTTCAAATGCTTTAAAAAATCAAAAGGTGGGTCACTATGACTCCCTTTTTACTGGAGTACATATAGTTGAGACTGTGCTATTTCATTGGAACATTGTGTCCTAACAGCTCAAGGCTATTCCTCAGTGGACACTTGCTCATGAGCCCAGTGACAGTGCATGAAGAGGGTTGACAGTCACCCCTCCAAACCATCATCAGTAGCGCCTCATGCTGGACACCTGTTTTTTTTGGGGGTTTTTTTTTCCTCTCTCGGGGGCCTGGTTTAAGTTTCAGTTTTCCAGAGTTCGCCAACTGTCATTTCCCAGCCCCGGCATCCCACAGCAACACCTATTGACTGACAGGATGCTACCATTGACTACCTTGTGCTCTACAACACTGAGCCTCTCACATCATGGGGCTGTCATCTCAGTAGCATATCTACTGTAATATTGGCCTACTTGGTATGAGTGGCTGTTAGATATAAGCGATATGTTAACATGACCAAATTAATGTAAATACTTTATTTATATAATTTTAATGTTGGAGAAAATTCAGTCTTGTGTTCAGTCTTCAATTCAATTCAATTCAGATTTATTTATATAGCACCAATGAACAACAGTTGGCTCAAAGCACTTTATATTGTAAGGTACGGACCCTACAATATATAGAGAAAAACCACCAATGTTATGATTCCACTATAAGTAAGCTCTTGGTGAAGGTGGGAAGGAAAAACTCCTTTTTAACAGCCATCTGCTGCAACCAGGTGGTCGGTGAGGGGAAAGAGAAAGAAAAGAGAAAAAAGCCAAAAAGGGACAGAAAACAAACTATGGAAGAGAGAAGACAAAAGTTAATGGTATGCAGAAGTGGCATGTAAAAACATCGGGAGTGAAAAGAGGGCAGGAGAAAAACTCAGTGCATCAATGGAAAGACCCCCAACAGCCTGAGCATACAGCAGCATGACTAAAGGATGGTTCATGGTTTTAAGCCTAATATAAGAAATGTTTGTTTTTTTCACATAAAAATAGTGTAAAAATACAGTAAAAATTTAACAATTTCACAAATGTGCATTGTCTATTTAAAACTGTTAATTTCTAGTTTAATGCTATAAATATATATCTAAAATGCGACACAATGAGAATAAAAAGAGCTGTAGTTTCTGTTAACATATATCTGTTATAAGTGTAATACTTCTATGAGCAGTATTGAACTGTCAAAATAAAAATGCAACGGTGAAAACAATTATTATGACTGTAATTATAGTTAATACTTGCAAATGTAACATTTTTACAAATTGTATTTTTTATTGTAATCGTTAAAAAAAAAAAAAAAACACCAAATCACAACAGCAGTCACTTCAAGGCTCTTTATATAGTAAGGTAAAGGCCTCACAAAAGCACAATAGAGATGTGTCTTTGGATTTAGGTAGATTTATCCATTCAGTGGATTGTGTCCTGGTACCTCAACCGCATTATTAAGACTGTGCTGTGTAATCAGTGAGGAGGGGTAAGGAAAGAGCAATGGTCTACGGCCACATTTCCTTGAGGATGAGCAACTTTTTGTGAGCTATACATGGCCAAACGTCTTGAGTTGTCTTGTCATGTTCAGTGTGTTTCTAAGTTACTTTGATTTATTTGCTAGATTTAATTGCTAAAAATGCATAAAGAGCATTTTTGGGGACTTGATTGGCGACTTGTCCAGGGTGTACCCTTGTATTTGTATTGTCTTTTTGTATTTTTTTTTTTAATGAAGCTAATATTTTAACAAGTGTAAATGTCTCAAGGTTGATATCCATTAAATACACATGACTTTATCTGAAATCATATTTGCATGATTTTGACTTTTTTCAAAGGTGTTTATTTTATTACACTAGCACAAACCCACCCATTTTTTGCCAGGCTTCGCTCATGTCTATGCTCATGTAACACAGACATGTACATCAGTTTATTGTGTTATTCTTTTTATTTTCATTATATCAGTGTATAGAGTCAGATGGCAAAAAATGGCGGTTCATAAACACCAAAGAAATGAACTACAAATACTTCTTCTGTGGTAGCTACAAATCCACTGTATAAGACCAAGTCATTAATTACAGGCACTATAGGGTCTGTGTTTGATGAACAGTTATTTACAGGTATGCATTGAGAAAAAACAGAGACCATCAACCTAAATGATCTGCAAAAATACACAAGAGAGCTAAAAAACTGTATTTCAATTATGGAAGACCTTTGTAATTTTATGTGATGGTAAACTTCCGTTATTTTATGGTATTTTTTCTGGCAAAGAAAAAAGAGTTATATTCTAATCTGTAAAGTAATGTTGTAAAAATGGGTGGCTAACTCCTTGTGGTAGGTTGAATGTAACATCTCATTCAAGGCAGGGTAGCAAGGACAAAGTAATTTCCCACTAATAAAATATTACAATATTACAGCAGTTTACAATAATATTTTTGAAGTTTGCCATACTGACACTCCACAATGTCACTGGAAATATTTTGTGGGTTGATGAAAAAAAGAACATACAGTACAATGAAAACATGAGTATCGCTGTTATTTTTTTTATGCCACTGCACATGCAATGAAGAAAAGATAAAAAAAAAACAACAACCCCTAAAAAAAAACAAAAAAAAGATTTCTGTGATCAATAATTTGGCTTACCTTGGAGCACAGTTCCTCCTGTTAGTGTACTGCCACTGTGAAAAGACCATTGTTTTAAATTACCTCATCTGCACAAGTGAATTCATGTTGCTTACAAGGAATCTTTGTTAGACATGGGCCTCAGGCAGAAAGCAAAGAACTCATTTAAGTCCTTGAAAATCACTACATTTGGTAAGACTTAATTCAAACTCTGTGTGTGTGTTACAGTTAATGAGAGAAAATAGTGTAATGTAGGATAAATTTATGTGTGCAGTAAGTGTTCATACTAATCCAATTTATGGTTGAAGAGAGCTTGATAGAAAGTCCTTAGTTAAGCTTGCCAGTTGTCTCTCTTGGCCACGTCTAGTGTTTGGGGTTGGAACCTGTGAAGTGGATAAGGTTCTCATCTCACCAGACACAAAACTGAAGGTTCCCCTGGCATCAGTTATTGCACCCTGACTGCTCATCCTCATTCAAAGCGTCAGTCTTGAAGTGACACAGGAGAAGGCACTTGATAGTGCTGACTGAATAAAACCAAAGCAATATGATCCTGATGCTAAGCAGGTAAATGCAAAAGAATGAGTTGGCCTCTTTGTCACCCTGGAAAGAGCAAACGGCTTTTGTATTTGTGAATGAAGGCAAGTTGAATCTATGAATACCCTACTCACTTGCCTCAATGTGGGATTGAAATGCCAACTATATTTTCATTCCTCCCCTTTCAGTCCTTCGCTTTCACTCCCTAAATGCAAAACCCTGACTTACACAACTCGAAGTCGAGATAGAGAGGGACAACAGACAATTTTACACTTCCGTGCGCACAAACAAATGAGGTGATATTGATTGGAGCCACAACTGCATTCACACTGATGCTCCTCTCAGTAGATCAGTCATGCTTTTGCCCTTTGCCCTGCTGCAGCCCTGCAGTTTAACACTGTTAGCCTGCTCTAAAGGACACACTCAATTCACCTGACATCTAAATACTATTACAAAGCACATGCACATTGCACTCTGTTGAGCAGGAATAGGGTCATGTAGTCTAAATGTGACTGTTTACATAAATGACGACAATTCTAGTTCTATGATTACAACAAGAACGGCCTATTCATCTCTGCACAGGGGCATTGCTTCTTCACGTGCCAGGTGAAGCGTGGGTTAGGTTACAGGACAAAAATTCTCAATATTGCTACACCTTTGACATTTTTGAGAACTTTGAAAAATTACAGAAGGAAAAAGACTCAGACACTATAGAAAATATTCATTCTTTCAGTCTGCATTAGTGAAAACATTATTTTCAGCACTGAACATAGAGTATTATTCTCTTCTTTCTAAGTTGCGCTTGTATTTTGATGTTAGAGGAAACATGAAATAAACTTGTCTTCAGAGCTCAAGCCTTGATAATCACACATACCTGACATCCAAAAGACACATTTTAAGTCTCAAAGTGTGGGAGTCGGGTGGAGGGTGGGGGGTGCAACAGTCCTGATTCACACTGCTACCAACCCACAGATTGGCTGGCACCTCTGAGGAAGTGAAAGCTGAGTCATAATGTGACTCTTTCTGCTGCAAAGAGCCCAGGAGCATCCTTCTTCTCCCTGTCTTCAGGGTGGAGTTAGTTGATTTGGAGAATGTCAACCAGAAATTTTTCAGGCATGTTCTGTTTGTTTTATGCTTTTGCAAATTTGCAGAGAAGCTTGTTTCCTTCTGAGAAAGACAGATGCACAGATGTAAACAAGAAAGAAAAAAGTTTTAAAAATTGACATGCAATTTCTGTTTGACCTTTTGCAAATGATATTGTCTGTCCATCTTGTATGTTTATCTTTTTTTTCCACTAAAAACCAACAAGATACATCTTGAATGTAATATTTCTTTCATTTGTTCTTACATTTCAAAATGTCTCTGATCCAGTCTCCCCCTCCCATCTGTGGCGTTCTCAGAGAAGTTGCCTGCAGCTGCATCTGTTGCCTGCGTGGCTGGTCTGCGGATTAATGACCTCATTAAGTGGGCTTGCGCCCCTTATTGTGTTATGCATGCAGACACACGCAGTTAGATTTTTTTTTTAATCATGTGAAATTGTCAAGTGAAAATGTCTGCATATATGTATATATTGCATATGCTTAGATATTATCCGTGTTTTGGTAAGAGCATGTATGTAATTGTCTAGTGTGAGAACATAAACATGATTAAGCATTCCATACTTATGTGGTAAATGTAATGACTGAGTTTTTACATATTAAAGGTGTCTTGGTTTTGGAAGGTGTCTTATTGGTGTTATTATAGGGTTAAAGAAATGGTGTTTTGTTTGTTTCTGCTTGACTCACAGGTGTTGCATCTCTAACGGATTTGGCTGTGGTTTCTGCAGTTTGTTCGGATTTTGTGGTTCTTGTGTGGCTCCATAAAAAGGATAGGGGGGGGAATACCCGAATCCAGGCTTGAAAATATCAGATCATAAACCTATGAGTGATGGCACAGATGATACATGCATGTTTTTTTCCCTCCAGTCTATAATTTGTACCCACAGTTATTCCAAAGCACCCACCAGTTATTGCGTAAGACAGTAGTGCTGCTATCTAGTGTACATAATTTAGATTCCTGTACAGCAGGAAATGAGCCTAATGATTTCATATTCTGAGGTTGTGTAAATCACATCAGTCACCACTTGGGTCTTTTATTTTCATCAAATGACAAACTGATGTAGGGTGGAGAAAAATGATGAGATTGGTTGACCACAAACTAAGACCAGAGGAAAAGACCAGACAAACCCTAAAGCATGGTAGAGCCAGGAAAACAGTTGATTAAGAGCAAACCTTTCTACTTAAGCCATATTTTTAAAATTATTTAGACCATTTTTTAAAAGTTTTTTTTCTTTCCTGAAAACAAGCCAATTCTATCTATCTGAGCTAAAAATAATAACACATTCATTATCCTATGACTGACCAGCACCTGCACACAGTCACAGCCCTCCTGCATGACACCTGCAATGTAACACTAAGGTGTTTACAGGAAACACCATCCCACCATCCTTGTTGCTCTTGTGTTTGCCTGTACTGGCCCTGCGGGGATAGAGGCCACCTAACAATTGACTCAGCCCTGTATGTGTCTGCTCTTGTAGGACATGCCCCACACATGAATGCACAGCCAGCATCTCTCGCTTGACTGAGTCTGCTTACTGGGAGTGTTCATGAAAGAGTTAAAGTGGCACATTCCTGAGTTTAGAGGCTTTAACTAATATTGGAGTTTACTGATGGAGGAGTTGGAGGCTGATGGCAGCATGGGCGCTCCGGTAGATCTGAAAGACTGTTTTAATTTTTCTTTTTAAAAAAAGGCATACATAAATACCCATTTAGCATTTTTACACATGCATACATATGCAACATGCCTATGCATGCTTACGAAATGCATGCAACAGAATGTACTATAATGTTAATGCCCACTTGTTTTTTGCAGAATACTTTTCACTCCATTCTCATCAGTCAGCTTAGTTACAACAGATATTTTAAGACACTCCTCTTTATGCTAAAAACAAAGGAAAAAAATGTTTAAATGGCTCAACACCTGAATTGTTAGGCTGTGCATAAAAGCAAACAAACAAACCTGTGATCAGACAAAAACATAAAAATAAAATCTGTACAGATAGGAGCACAGTGAGAGGGAGCACTAAAAATAATGTACTAAGTATAACTAAGTATATGTTCTTGTGACATTCTCTATCGCTTACATTCTGTGTCTTAAAGGCAAATCACATCTCAGAGGTGAATGCAATGTGCTACTGATCTATTCAACAAACTGAAGATAAGATAGCAAAAATAAAGGCCTGTTTTCATTTGCTGGAATATTCCTTTAATATCCTAGTATATAACTAGGCTTCTGTGTTGTCACAATAGGCCTGTAACACAACACATCGACACTTGTTCTGCCTATTCGGATTAGTTTCATGCTGTCCGCAAGTTAACTGCACATGTTTTTCTGCACGAATCTGAAGCTTCTCCATAAATATCCTGCTCTTGCTTGTGGCGTCTGAAATTGCTATTTGCATGACTCTTAACATAGTATTGGTGTAGTGTGAGCCATGCCATGAATGGCAGAAGGGAAGAGGAGCAGGGTTAACAAGTGCATGGCAACAGCCCACAGTGCAAAGCTTGTCACTCACAAAAAGGGAACTCCAGATTGTTCAGTAGCCTATGAAGTGTCAAGACAATGTGGAATGTGACTTTCAGGTTTTAAAAAAAGCTCTGAAGGACACAGGTCTTTGCATCTTTCCCCACTTTATGCTGCCTGGTACATTCCTCTCTAGTGTGGTAGAAGTAAGGAGTTGTTGCACATACTCACTGGGATGTATCTGGATTTCATCATCACCGAACAATCCTGCTCCCAATTAACTCCCATAGAGCGGTAGTGAGGCAAGAACTCGTTAAACTGAGAGTCAATCGAGTTTAAATACTGGTCTTTAAAGGGCTCACATTATCCTCATTTAAAGGCTCACAATTTTACTTGCCACATTACTTTTCTCATACTTTAAAATGCAGATGCCCCGATTTTTACCTCCTGTCTTGCGGCCCAGTCTACCCCGATTGGTCAGTTAGCACAACCAAAGCAAGGCAATGTTGTTTGTCTATAACTACAGTAGCCCTTTAGGAGCTTGTGATTGTTATCAAATAACTCTAGCTGTAGCCAGTGACATAGCTGATCCTGTTAGTGACGTTGATAAGTGTCTTTACACTGTCTTCCTCCCTTCATCTTAACCAGTCATGGCAGATGGCTGCCCCTCCCTGAGCCTGGTTCTGACAGAGCTTTTTTCCTGTTGAAAGGGAGTTTTTCCTTCCCACTGTTGCCTTCCTCATAGGGGGTTGTCTTATTATAGTGGTTTTCCCTCTATTATTGTAGCATCTTTACCTTACAGTATAAAGCGCTTTGAGGCAACTGATGTTGTGATTTGGGCACTATATAAATAAAACTGTATTTTATTCAAGTATTGAAAGAAATATGTGGAATACCGCTGAGGAGTTTGAGGAATTTAAGTAGTAATTTAGTAGTAATCTTTGCAACATAACTCAATAACTATTTGAAGTTTGTTTTTTGTCGGTTTGTCAGCTTTTTGGATGCAAAAGCTGGATAACAGACTCCAGGACAGGGAAAACCCCCAAAAAGTATAAATGGAGACTTCTGAAGGTGTGATAAGCGTTCTGAAAGATGAAAACCACCAAATGATGTGTGCCCAGTAAAACAGTGTACATGTATTTTCTCACACATAAACTGGAATTTAAAAAGCAAGAATGTGTAGTGAGAATAGACAGACTTCACACATACTTCAAACCAGTCATACCTACATACACGCATTCTATGTACACAGAGGGAGACTGAATCATGTGGAATTAACTGCATAGCATGTCTCGACCAGGTGTTTGCGCAAAGCCAAGCTTTTAAACCTAACCACATACTGTATTTACTTTTCCCCTCTTGTAGCATTTGGCAATTAAATATGCATACAATAAATGCTAATTGGAATAAGAAAACACTGCCAAAAGCTATTGTTTCAGTCCAGCAGTGCAGCAGCCAGATTTGAAGTGACTACAATTTGCACCCAACAAACAGGTTTTCCACTGCGTGATTCTTGGGTTATTGTAAAAGAAAACAATGATATAAATAATGAAAGACAAAAAAAAAAAATATTGACAAATATCTCCTGCGATGTATGATTGTGGACTTCCATTCATTTATTGCCTCCGACCCCCTCCCCTCACTGCCACCTCAGCCCCCCTCACATTACAGCCATTTAACTAATTGGATAAAACGACTCCTGGATGTATGCCAAAGGGGTTTTATAGTCCATGTTTGCGATTCAGATGTTTGATTATAAGCTCTCTTTGATAATTACTCCCAGTTTGCTACCAGCCAGTCGGGCCCACTCCCTTTATCGCTTCCTCGCCGTGCTGTGAGCAGCAGTTGTGTGTGCCCAAAATCAACCACCGGGCTGTAAAAGGTACCACAGCATGCCTTCTGGGCCCAACATCATAGGCGTGTTTCGTGCCCAGTTTACCGAGGCTAATTATCCCTAATTCGAGGTAATGGCGTGATCAAGTGTGTGCTATTATCACAGATCCCCACTCACCCGCCTCTTTCAAACTGCTAGTCCTTTTAAAGGTTAGCATTCCCTTGCTTTGTTGTGCTTCTGCTGATTGGTCTCCTGTTTCTACTTCCTCCACACTAACACATGCCATCCTTTATTCCCATCTGTTCCTTTTAGCTCGGACCCCTCTGTGTACACATGCATCTGAAACACAGTTAATGCATCAAGGATTCATGATTGTAAGTGAGAGCGCTAGCCAGCCTCACCTGCACTGGCCCTGAGGGGTCCTTGAAGCTGATGTGGTTATCAGTTTGCTGAGAGGGAAGGAGACATAATCCATTCTGTGGCTCATGGGGGTCTTTCATCGACCTTCCCTTTTTTTGAAAGTCTTTCCTGCTGGTCTTACCCTGGGCTGCAATATGGCCATTCCTTGCGATACCTCCAGCTCTGCTGATATGGCCCAGCTCTATTAGGTCTTGTCTGCATGTGTGAACTCGTGTCATTTATGGAATACCCAGAAGGCACTAGTTGGCAACTCGGGAGGTATAGACCCAAAGGACATACTGAAAAGTTAAAAATTACTGTAAGTTATTACACTTTCTTTCTTAGTATAGTACTGGGAAGCTTGGATGCAGTTCTTCACTAATTACACTTGGTACAAACTGTAAACCTTATCTTTGCTCTTTACCTAACCCATGGATTGAAAGGTTGCGTGTTAGTCACTTGCACAACATATGGTCTCATTTTCTTTTATTTTTCAGATTAAAACTATGAGACTAATGCACGAATTTGCTAATCTTTTTTGAGTTAGATAAATTAATACATTACTTTGCCACAAAAAGGCTCCCAGGTGTTCTTTATAACGCAGTGCGTGATGTATTCATACTGGGTGCTTTTTCTGTACTTTCTGTCACACTTGCATTAATACTGGCATATAGACACACTTAAACACACACATAGCACCAGTGATTACCATTGTTCTAATCCTTCTATTTTATTTCCCTCCCAATAGTTGCCTGCTCTTTGGCAGCCTGCATGCAAATGTGGTGGGTAATGAGCAGAAAAAGGCACCGAGAGGAGGGGGGATAGAAGAAAGGGAGCGGGAGAGACGAAGAGAGAGAGAAAATTTCTATGCTTCTGAACAATCAAAAGAGCAGCACACCCCCATTCTTTGTACTTCTCTTTGGCTTGTGTGTGTGTGTGCATTTGTGTGTGTTGGTGGGTGGGAATGGGGGTGGGGGGGTGGGGGTTGCTGTCATGTGT